>CM021109.1:547026166-547044145 GCA_007115665.2 Sequoiadendron giganteum
TACTCACAGATGGAAGGTACTATTTTCAAAGAAACCTTTGCCCATGTTGCTAGAATTGAAGCCGTAAGGTTATTTCTTGCTTATACTACTTTCAAAAATTACAAATTCTATCAAATGGATGTAAAGTCAGCATTCTTGAATGGTCAGTTAGAAGAATAATTTTATGTTGAGCAACCAAATGGATTTCAACTAATTGATGGAAAATACATGGTTTGTTGATTGAAGAAAGGACTATATGGACTCAAACAAGCCCCTAGAGCCTGGTATGAAAGATTGGATAAATACTTGTTGAAGCTTAGATTTAATAAAGCTACTGCTAACAACAATTTGTATTTCAAGATGGATCAGGATAAATAGTTGATTATTGAAGTCTTTGTTGATGGAATTGTTTTTGAAGGTGATGATAACTTATGCATGAAGTTTTCTGATGAAATGAAAAGTGAATTTGAGATTTCAATGATAGGAGAGCTGAAATTATTTTTAGGATTGCAAATAACTCAGTTAGATGATGGAATTTTCATATCTTAGTCCAAATATGTAAGAGAGTTACTGAAAAAGTTTGGTATGGAAGACTCAAAACCAGTTGGTACACCCATGGTAACCAAATGCAAGCTAACACAAAATGATGATTATTCTAAAGCTAATCAAATAAGGTACATGTCAATGATTGGTGGATTGGTCTATTTGACTCAGACCAGACCATACATTATGATTGATGTGTTTATGGTTTCTAGATATCAAAATGATCCAAAGGAATCACATGTGACTGCAATAAAGAGAATTTTTAGATATTTGAAAGGAACAACTGATTTTGGTCTTTGGTATCCCAAGGATGATGATCTTACTCTGAATGCCTTTATAGATGTAGATTGGGTAGGAGATGTGGATGATAGGAAAATTACAAGTGGTGGTGCATTCTTCTTAGGGAATAAGTTTGTGTCTTGGCTAAGTAAAAAGCAAAATTCCATTCCCTTATCTACTTCAGAGGCATAATATATTATTTTTGCAAACAAGTGAAATCAAGGATTATGGATGAAACAGATGCTGAGAGATATCATAATTGAGTATAATGAGCCTTTTGCTATATTTTTTGATAACTCAAGTGCCATAAACATTTCCAAGAATCCGGTGTTACATTCAAAGACAAAACGTATATCTATCAAGTATCACTTTTTGAGAGACAAAGTGAGTGATAAAGAAGTTAGATTGGAATATGTGCCTACAAAGGAACAAATTGCAGATATCTTTACTAAATTGTTTCCTGAGGATACTTTTGAGAATCTCAAAGGAAAGTTAGGGGTGATTTCCCCTCCTAATCTGAACTAAGATGCAAGTCTTTACATCAATCTATGCACTTAATGTGAGATTTTATTTTGGATTAATGTTGTGATGGCTGCTACTCAAGGGGAGTAGTCAGATGATTCATATGATACGTGTTTAAGAGCATGTGTAACTTTTCCACTGATGTCAAAGGGGGAGAAGTGTAATGTGAAAAACCCTATAAAATCTAAGGGGAAGAAGTGTAGAACAAAGGAGGAGAAGAGTACTCTGTGTAGAGTTACTTGTGTTGATGGTATTTTTCACATCATGTGTTGCCATCAATGCCAAAGAGGGATATTGTTGGATGTTGTGGTTGTGTTTCTGATATGTGGTTTTCATTGATGTCAACACTATTAGCATTGATGATTCTAAAGGCTGTATATGTCGAGGATATTGAGAAAAATAGAATAAATATATTGTAGGCAGTCTGTGAAGCTATGTTGATTAGAAGAGTGGAAAGTTATGTAAATTGGTAATCAAAAGTTGTGCATCAAAGGGTTTTTTGTTGAGCCTATATAGTATGTTTTTTAGAAGTTTCAATGGTACGCATCAAGATTGGAGTGAGTTATGAGTTTCTGAGTTCCTACAGTTATTCTATTACTATAGCAGGTGATTCTAGAAGAAGAGAATGCATTTATGGTAAATTAAGTTGTTGCATATGAAACTATGATGTTTAATGATGTTTCTAGATTGTTCTCTATCATTGTGGTACATCCGAGTTGATCGGTGTGATCGTGATTGAGTATTTTCCTTCGTGTGTTCAATCTTTTCATGTTCTTGGTCGACATGATGGTGGTAGCGTGTTGTGGATCCTTGTGGATTAATATATTTATGTTTGGTATGTTCGAGGATGTCAATTTAGGTCTTCATTATGTTGTGATCGACTTAGGTTGGTGCACATTGAGATTTGTTCATGAATTGGGCCAACAGATTGTAATTTATTCTTTTTCTTGTGGCCGACAGAGTTGTTGATGTAAATTCATGTAGAGGATATATAAGAGCGATTGTTTCTTCATTTTTGAAGTGTGTGTGGTGTATTCTCGGTGAATGTATGAGAATTGTATGTGCGAATAAAGATCAGATCATTCAATTTCAGAGCAGAGTGTGAAGAATATTGAGCGAAGTGTGAAGAAGTTTTTTTGTGCCTAACCAGAATTGTCATCAGGCTTTTGTAGAAGCTAATTTCTCAATTCAACCTCATCAGATGGATTTAATTTGATTGTCTTATGTAAGTCAGTGAGCCTTCCCTTCTGAGCAGTGAGCTCTAGATAGTGTGCCTAAATGCATGTGCATTCCTTATTCATTTTTCATTATACTACTAATAGGGTATAATCTTGTGGACTAACATCCATTGTGGTTTTTCCCCTAATAGGGTTTCCACATATAAGATATTGGTGTTCATGTGTTATTCATTCATGCTTTCACTATTAATTATCAAATATGAGATTAAAGGTTGATTAAGGTTGAATAAGTATTAAATTCTATAACAATTGATTCACCCCCCCTCTCAATTGTTTATCCTTTTTTTTCCAATAGTTTCAGGATGCTTGTGGATGTTTCTAGGTCATTTTCTATCCGTGTTGGTTCACATTGATCGGTGTGCTCATGATTGGAGATTTTCTCTTGTGTGTTCATGTTCTTCATGTTCATGGTCGATAGGGTGAGTGTAGCGTGTTGTGGATATTTGAGGAATAATTTTTCAAGGTGTTTCATGTTCGAGGATATTATTTTGGGTCCTCATTATGTTGTGGATGACTTTGGTTGATTCAAATTAATAATTGGTTATTGTTTTGAGCCAACAGTTTGTATTCATTTTATATTTTGTTGAAGCCGACATGTAGATGATGTTATCCTTGATGCGGATATATATAACTGATTGTTTATATCATTTGGAGGTATGTACAAAGTGTGAGATGTGTGTGTGATGCAAAGTATGAAAAGTGTGAGTTTTGTGTGCGAATAAATTTCAGATCATTCGAAGGTAGAAGTAAAGTATGAAAGTGTTCATGTGCTTAACTAAAATTGTTACCAGGCATTAGCAGATGTTATTTTATTAGTTCAAGATCTTCAGATGGATTAATCTGAATGTGACTGTAAGAAAGTGTGTCTTACTTTGGATAGAAAGCCTTTTTGTATTTGACTAGTGAGCTCTAGGCAGTGTCCCTAAATGCATGTGCATTCCCCATTTTTCTATACTTTTAATAGAGTATAAACTTATGGATTAACCTCCACCGTGTTTTTTCCCCTAATAGGGTTTTCCACGTAAAAATATTGGTGTTATGTGTGTTGATGATGTGTTGATGATTTATACTTTCATGTTTAATTATCAGATCTGAGAATAAGTTTAAATCAATATACTTTCTATGAAAATTGATTTAGCCCCCCTCTCAGTTGTCTACCATTGTGTTGTCAACAATTGGTATCAGAGAAAGTTCCTTGGAAGAATTTTAATAGCTTGAGGTGATCCGGGATGGTGACATACAAGAAGGATAGTCTGAGATTTGATGGAACAAATTATTCCTTGTGGAAGACTCGAGTGGAATGTCATCTGAGATGCAATATTGGTGAATCTTACTAGAACATTACAAAGATAGGGATATCATACCTCAGAATGGTCCTTCTACTTGTGCTGAGATTAAAGATGTTGAGTATAATATCAGGGCTAAGGAATCATTGTTGAGTGCTTTGACTGATTTTGAGATGACAAATGTAATGGATTTGAAGACTGCTTATGATATTTGGAAAAAGTTGGAAACTTTGTATGAAGGTGATACACATGTGAAGATTGCTAAGTGGCAGGGCCTGAAAGGGAAATATGAAACATTGAAAATGGGTGAAGATCAAAACATTACTTCTTTGGTGCAAAGTGAATGAACTCATGTGTAATATCAGATGTGTTGATGGAACATTGGAAGAATCAAATATTGTTGCTAAATTTCTCAGATCCTTGCCTTCTGTATACAAACACAAAGTTGCTTCTATTTAGGAGATCCAGACTGTGACAAATGTAACCAAAGACATGTTGATTGGTAAGCTTGCTGCTTTAGAGTTAAGTGAGTTTGGTGATGCTCTTCCTAAGATAGAATCTACATTCAAAGTTACTACCTCTGGAAAAGATAAGCATAGATATGATCTGGGAGAAAGTTTTTCTAGAAAGGTGTTCAAGTATGAGGAATAAATGAGAGAGATTGAAGAAGAAGAGAGAAAGATAAATGAGCTTGATGAACTTATTTTCAAAAGAGTAGCTAAAGGAGAAGGTAAGTATAAAGATAAATTCCCTCTTAAATGTTTTTCTTGCAATAAGATAGGTAATTTTGCCTCAAGGTGTCCTAAAAGAGTTCCTAAGCCAAGATCTAAAAAGCCTAGATTCCAAAGAAAGTGTTATTTTTCTGTTGATGAAGGTGTGAATGATGATGAATTCGATAAAGAAAATGTAAGTGAAGATGAGTTTGTATTTATTTATATCAAGGAAATTAATCATGTACCTTCCGATTCTAATAGTTGCATGAATGTGGAGAAAGCTCTGGTAGGAAAAATTGAAGAAAAAGATGAATGTGTAATTGACAGTGGATGCTCTCATCACATGACAGGTGATAAAAGTAAATTTGTGAGCTTGGAAAAGTATGATGGTGTTGTAAGATTTGGTGATGACAAAGCTGGTGTAATCCATGGCAGGGGATCCATTTCTTTTGATGGTAAGCATAATACTGATGATGTCCTATATTTTGAAGGTTTGAAGCATAATCTTTTAAGTGTTGGACATATAGTTGACAAGGGATATAATCTTCAATTCAAGGATGGAAAGTGTAAAATATTGGGGAATTTTGGAAATGTGATTGCATCTGGTACAAAAAAAAAAGGTAATATCTTTCACCTAAGTACTGCTAGTAAAATTTGTCTAGTTGCTCAAGTTGATGAAAGTTGGTTGTGGCATAGAAGATTGTCATGCAAAATTTGACAATATTATCAAGATAAGTTCTACTCAAGCTCTGAGAGATCTTCCTAAGTTAATAAAACCTACTAATACTATATGCAAAGAATATCAGTTAGGGAAGCAAACTAGAATCTCATTTAGAAGAAAACAATATTCTTCAAATGATGTATTGGAGCTTGTGCATATTGACTTGTGTGGTCCTACTAGAATCAAAAGTTTACAAGGAGACATGTATTTCATGTTACTCATTCATGATTATTCTAGACTGATGTGGGTCACTTTATTAAGCGAGAAATATGAAGCTCTAGAGAAATTCAAGATTTTCAAGGCTATGGTTGAGACAGAGAAAAGTCTAAAGATTAAGTGTCTGAGATTAGATAGAGGTGGTGAATTCACTTCCAGTGAGTTTAATTCTTTCTATCAATAACATGGGATAAAGAGACAATTATCTGCCCCACGGACCCCTCAGCAAAATGGAGTTGTAGAAAGGAAGAATGGGATAGTTCTAGATGCTGCTAGGACTATGACGTTGGCAGGAAATTTCCATCATATCTATTAGAGAGAAGTTGTGAGTACTGATATTTATACTCTCAACTGGGTACATATCAAAGGTGATACTGGTAAGACCCCTTTTGAGCTATGGTCCTACTATTAGATACTTTAAAATATTTGGGAGTGAATTCTATATCAAAAGAGATAAAGATATAGAAAATTTTGATGCTAGGAGTGAAGAAGGAATCTTTCTTGGTTATTCTACTAAAAGTAAAGCCTACAACATGCTACAATAAGAGATTGAGAAAATTTGTTGAAAGTGCTAATGTAAAGGTTGATGAAGACACGGTTAGACCATCTAGAACCTATGGATATGATTCAGATGATCAAAATGCCAGTTCAATTCAGACTCAAAATCAAGTGTAGATCATTCTGGTGAATCAGGAAAGTAAAGAGGAAGGAAGTAGTAAAAGTGCTGAAGTAAGATCACAAGAGCTTGAAATTCAAGAACAGCCTAAGACTCCAAGGTATGTAAGACTAAATCATTCAGAAGATCAAATTATAGGTGATAAGAACAAAGGTGTTGAAACTAGGAGAAGAATTGCAAAAGAGTACTATTTGATTTCAAAGATTGGGCCTAATAATGTCAATGAAGCATGCAAAGATGAACATTAGATGGAAGCAATAAAAGAAGAGTTACAACAAATTGAGAAGAATGATACATGCAATCTTGTTCCTAGACCTAAGGACAAAAATTTAATTGGAACTAAATGGGTCTTTCAGAATAAACTGAATGAACAAGGTGAAGTCATCAGAAACAAAGAAAGACTGGTACGTAAAGGATATTCAAAGATGGAAGGAATTGACTTTAAAGAAAATTTTGCTCTTGTTGCTAGAATTGAAGCTGTGAGACTATTTCTAGCCTATGCTACTTATAAAATAAGGTTAAATAGATGGATTTCAAGTTAGAATTTCTTAATGGTGAACTAAATGAAGAAGTATATATTGAGCAACCTAATGGATTTCAATTGGCTGATCAAGGAGAGATGGTTTTCTGGTTGAAGAAAGCATTGTATGGACTTAAGCAAGCCTTAAGAGCATGGTATGCTAGATTGAACAAGTATTTTTTGAAGCTTGGATTTAATAAAGGTGTTGCTGATAGTAACTTGTATTTCAATATTGATCATGATAAAGATTTGATTGTTGAAGTCTTTGTTGATGATATCATTTTTGGAGGAGATGATAGTTTGTGCATGAAGTTTGCTGATGAGATGCAGAGTGAGTTTGAGATGTCTATGATTGGAGAAATGAAATTATTTTTGGGATTATAAATTACTTAGTTAGATAAAGGGATCTTTATATCTCAATCCAAATAAGTGAAAGAATTGCTAAAGAAGTTTGGTATGGAAGATTCAAAGCTAGCTGGTACACCTATGGTGACCGGATGTAATTTTACAATAGATGATGATTCTCCTAAGGAAAATCAAACTAGATACAGATCCATGATTGGCAGATTGTTGTATTTGACTCATACTAGACCTGGTATCATGAATGTCATATGCATTGTTGTTAGATTTGAAGCTGATCCTAAGGAATCTCATGTGACTGTTGTGAAGAGGATTTTCAGATACTTGAAAGGAACAGTTGATTTTGGTCTATGTTATCCTAAAGATGATGACCATACTTTGAGTGATTTTACTGATGTTGATTGGGTAGGAGATGTGAATGAAAGAAAGAGTACTAGTGGTGGTGCATTGTTCTTGGGAAAGAAGATGATTTCATGGAAAAGTAAGAAGCATAATCCCATTTCTTTATCTACTGCAAAGGCATAATACATTGCTACTACTAAAAATTGTACTCAAGTATTGTGGATGAAATAAATGATGAAAGATATCAGAGTTGTGTATGATGAACCTACTATTATATTTTATGATAATTCAAGTGCTATTAACATTTCTAAGAATCTGGTACTGCATTAAAAACCAAGCACATATCTATCAATTTTCACTTTTTGAGAGACAAAGTGAGTGAAAAGGAAGTTAGACTAGAATATGTGCCTACTAAAGAACAAATTGTGATATCCTTACCAAGCCCTTGCCTAAGGATACTTTTGATTATTTTACAGGGAAGCTAGGGGTGATTACCCCTCCTAATCAAAACTAAGATGCAAGTCTTTGCATCAGTCTGTGCATTTCACAACCATATCTTGATTCAGATCGATGTTGTGATGGTTGCTACTCAGGGGGAGTAGTCAAATGTAGTAAAAATCTTGTGTGAGAAAGATAATGTGTACCATTTTCATTGATGTCAAAGGGGGAGAAGAGACATGTGAAAAACTATGAATTATCTGGGGAGAAGAATCAAAATCTAAGGGAGAGAAAGTTGTGTTGATGGTGCTTTTCACATCATGTGTTGCCATCAATGCCAAAGGGGGATATTTTTGGATTTTTCTGATATGTGGTTGTCATTGATGTCAAAACTATTGGCATTAATGTCTTTGAGGCTGTATATGTCAAGGATATTGAGAAAATTGTAATAAAATAAGTTACAAGTTGTCAGTGAAGTTGTGAAGTTCAGTGTGTTAGAGAGTTCAGTTTATTGATGGTGAGACATTGTGGATTAATGGGTTTGTTTTCAAGCCTATCTAGTTTATCCACCAAAATTTTCAAAGGTTTGCATGAATATTTGATTGAGTTATGAGTTTTTGTGTTCCGACAGTTGTTCTATTTTTGTAGCTGGGCAGGTGCATGGAAATGGGTAGCAATTTCATGGACACCCTAAAAAAAAAAAAGGTTGAAAACCATAACATGAGCACATTATAACACGCTCGCATTATGTCTTTCGTTAAACCTAAGCAAGGTCTCGGCGGCTACAACTACAAACAAATAATGTGAGAGTGTTATAACACACTCGTGTTATCAACTGTTAAAAGCAAAAAAACAAATGCAAATCTCTCATTTGCATTTTGATTAGTTTTTTTGTTGCACCCGCGGCCAAAAACCCTAGAATATCGTGCTTGCGTTCTAGGAGGAGAATTTCTTCACCAAGAATCCCTATTTTTTCACAACGATGGCGCCACGACGACGAGGAGCTGTAAGAGGTAAGGATTCTATGGTTTTTGTTTTGAATTTGTTAGTTTTAGGTTGAATTTGATATCTATTTGTTTAAATTTTTAGGAGATGCAAATCAACCTGCAAACCCTCAAAATCCTCAATAAGAAGACCAACCAAATCCTCAAGATCAAAATCAACCACAACATCAACCTCCTCCACCAATCACTCAACCCCCTCTTGGCACTCAACAAAATTTAATGAGTGAAATTGAGAACAACAAACAACAAATTGAGGATTTGATCAATAGGTTAAGTGATCCAAATGGTTCAACCACAAAAAGAATGACCCTAGCAAATTCATTGAAATATATGTTAACAAACGTAGATTCAATTAGCAAACAAATAACTAGATGGGAAGATAGGAGGCAGGTGGCTAGGGACTATTATGCAAATAAACTATCACACAAGGATGTGAAAGATTTAAAAATTATAAAAGGTGATTTGTGCTCATTATTCACTGACCCACGCACAAATCAAAATCTTAACCTCAATGCGAGGAGGTTTCCTATCCATTGGTTCCACCACCAATAGATGAAGGACCGGTTTTATGATAGGTGGTACATGGTCTTCGATTACCCACCATGCAACAATTGTGAGGTCCCACAATATTTCCTTAAGAAACTATACGTCGAGTTCATATTGAACAAAATCCCAAATTATTTTGATATGAGAGATTTCCAGGGGAGAGGTGGGGGATCAGCTCAGGATAGACCTGGTGCACAACCGAATCCTACACGGCAAGGTAGACCAGCTCTCGCTAGGCCACCTCATGAGCACGTTGTTATGTCCTCCGTCGTGAAGGAAAGTGTTGACGTAGAGACATTGCAGGCAATCAACACTTTGACCCAGAGTGTCATCCATCATACTAGCCCTATTCTACAGCGCCATCCAGGGGATTCTTCTAGTGGTGGCCTTCAAACACATGTGTGTCAATCTTGCGAGGCTACTTGTTCACATGACCCCACAGACCCTCAGGAGATTGGTACGTAGGATTTGTCTGCAGCTATGGAGATGGAGAGGGTAGCTGACATTTTGCATGAGGCATATGGATTGATAGTTAGGTAAAAGTTAGTGCATGTGTTCATTGAATTTAATTTATTAAATTTCAATTTTGAAATGCAAGATTAACTAAAAATGTTTTATGATTTTAATAAAATTGCAAAGTCACAGTTTTGAGACTAGATACATTGCCCCCCCACCAACCTATTTTTGTAGTACACCTATCACTAGGGTATGTAACTAGTAAACAATTATAAGTTTATTGCATATTAATGGCATTGTTTTACGAATGGTAATTTAATATGCAATTTTGGATACTGGATAAACTAATATTGGAGGTTTTGATGGAACACTTCCCAATGGCGGTGGATTTACTCAAACCTTCACGTAGGTAATAGAATAAAGAGTTTAACTAATGAATCAAGTACTTAATAGATTTGTGTAGTTTATACATGCACATCATTGATTACGCTGAATAATTTGTTGTTTTATTTTTAGTTGTTTCGAGATGATACACCTCCGAATGTGACGAGGGCAATGGATATTGGTGTGACATCTGCTATACAATCCTCAATGGCTCTGACATAAGAGGTATGAGGCAAATTAGTAAATTTTAATTTACGTTTGTTGTTATAGATGTTAGTTAGTGAAAAATCAAACCATTATTGATTCACATAGTTTTTGTCTATTTGTATGGTTTATACAGGGCTTGAGCATGCCTGAGCATGGGCGTGAGGATATTTCCCTCGTGGAGAGAGATCGTGAGATCACTGTAAGTGATTATTTTGTCAAATATATCATTTTTTATAATGTAATTTCTATATATTAATATCTTTACTTCTTATTGTAACAATTAAAACTTCACCATGAACTAAACCCTAGGAGGAGTAGCAGGAGCACTCCACGAGCGCAGCAAAAAAAAGTGACAAACCTATCGCCATCTAAGCAAAAAGGAAAGGGAAATATTTTATTTCCTGTGCATGGAGAGCAATAACTTTTGATTCCAGAGTCCTTTGTTGTATGCTTGAGTGGCAGTTTTGTACATATTTTTTATTGGACATATTTGACATTGTATGCCTAGATGGCATTCTCGTAAGCCTATATGGCTATTTTGTACATATATTTCATACTTATATCAACATATATTGATGTATTCCTACATGGCTATTTGGTTAATACACATATCTTTTATCGATGCCTATCCATATTTTCATTCTAAATTGATGGTTCAATAGATATGAGTTACGTGTATTCAAGTGTATATTTTACAACTTACATGTATACTTTGTGAATTATGTGCATTCGAGTGTATAATTTGTGGCTTACATGTTTTCATGCATATACCTTGTATTCGTGCGTATACTTTGTTTTAATTTGTGTATACTATGTATTCGTGTGTATACTTTTTGAGGCTTACGTGTTTTTGAGTACTTGTACTTCCCTTATTGACATGTACATGTTTGACTTATTCATGTGTATAATTATTAATTGGTTATCCCTAGCATTGATCTATGTCATCCTCAATGCATGATCCTTGAGATTGAGTAAGTACACCCTCAAGGTCAAAAGGAGTTTCACATGCATTCTTCGTAGGCTCATTTTGGTAGTGAAACCAAAAACCTCTTGCATCATTGAAACAAAATTTATTTTCCTTTATAGCAGGTCTGAAGCCATTATCATTCTCCATCAGTTCTTCATGTATCCACTCCTCATTAATGGTTGTCTCATGACCTTCATGAAACCAAACACTTATCTCATTTGTGATAGAAGAAATGTATGAAGATTTATCTTCCTCCTTATGAACCATTCATTATCATGAGAGATGGGTTCTTGTGAACCACTACTAATGAATCATGGGTCAATGAGTTTGACTTGTAAAACTACACGATTGAATTCTAATAGCAATATCACAATATTTATATATCTAAATGTGTTATTTCCTTCAGCTAAAATTCGTGTTTATACTTATGTGATTGATGTATGTTTGTGTGTGGGATCATAGTAATTTCTATTTGATGATGCTATTGTGTCTTTAAGGTTTATTTATTAAAGGTTGCATGAAACAAGTTTTAAATCCTTACAAATCTTCGAATTTCTTAGGTTTTTCTATTTGTCGAGTCTGGGCTCCGAGCCCGAGTCCAAGTCAAAAAATGGCTTGTCCAGTCTGAGGAGAGTCCTAGTCTTGTAACACTAGTGTGAACACATCGAGGAATAATGTATATGCCGATGAAGAGAGAACCCATCCTTGTTTCCAAACAAACCATGGTATAGATATGGTTGGTTGAGATAAAACATCACTCTCCTGGATAGTTCGAACTATAATCTTTCATGGCTACAAACACACCTTCATTATGTGTGTTCTTGATTCTACTGAAGAAATGGTGGAACATGTTGTAGATCAAATATTGCAACCCTAAGTCCACAAGAAGGTTACTTGTCCTGATTTCCACAAATGTCTTTAAGATGTTCATCCTTATTGAGTAATGTGAACTATTGATATTATCTAGATCTTTGAAACTATTTGCAATCATGTGCAATACTGTAGAAGCTAGAGCTATATCTAATACTACAAATGACTACTCAATGGAATCCTGATAGCAATATTACAATTTGACACATTGTAGAAAATACATCCTACTTATCAATTGGTGAGCTAAAGGGGCTCTATAATGAATGTTTCATAAGGCACAACACTTGTTGAAGGTTTTGCAAATGGGGTTGCAAGCTAAGTGGGCTTAACCTTGGGGAAAAAAATTCATGGTTAAGTGCTTGAGCTGGAGTATACTGGACGTGTTGGAATAGTCCACTTGGCCACACAAGTTGCAGAACGAAAATTGCACCACTTTGCAACTTTGCACTGCTTGCATTTGATGCTTTTTCCATCAAGTGAAAATCCGCCACCACTGGAAAACCACTCCAAGATAGCCAAAACCGAGAGAGGTTTTTGTAGACAGGCTCAATGCAATCCTATAGGATCAGACAAGACATTTCTAAGAATCACGACATCTAAGTAAGAGCATGCTGAAGTTTGCAGAAATTTTGCACTTTGGACCCTTAAGGGATCGATCCGGTTGAACATAGCTCAGAGCGATTCCATGTGTTTCAGTGTGAAAAAAGACCATTCCTAGCATAAACATACCTATTTAGACACATTGGAGTAGTTAGTTTGGTCACACGAGTTGCAGAGTGAAAGTTGCACCACTTTGCAACTTTGCATTGCTTGAATTTGACACTTTTTCCATCAAGTGAAAATCCACCGCCACGAAAAAACCACTTCAAGATAGCCAAAACCAAGACAGGTTTTTCTAGAGGGTCCCAACTCCTTTCTATTGAATTAGATGAGAAGTTTCTAAATGTCACGGTATCTGAGTAATAGCATGCTGAAGTTTGCAGCCATTTTGCACTTTGGACCCTTAAGGGATCGATCCGGTTGAACATAGCTTGGAGCAATTCCACGTGTTTCTATGTGAAAAAAGACCATTCCTAGCATAAATATACCTATTCAAACATGTTGGAGTAGTTAGTTTGGTCACACGAGTTGCAGAGCGATAGTTGCACCACTTTGCAACTTTGCACTGCTTGAATTTGACACTTTTTCCATGAAGTGAAAATCCGTTGCCACGAGAAAACCACTCCAAGATAGCCAAAACCGAGAGAGGTTTTTCTAGAAGGGCCCAATGTATTTCTGTAGAATTAGATGAGAAGTTTCTAAGTGTCACGGTATCTGAGTACTAGCATGTTGGAGTTTGCAGCCATTTTGCACTTTGGACCCTTAAGGGATCGATCTGGTTGAACATAGCTCAGAGTGATTCTATGTATTTCGGTGCAAAAAAAGACCATTCCTAGCATACACATACCTATTTAGATGCATTGGAGCAGTTATTTTGGTAACACGAGTTGCAAAGTAAAAGTTGCACCACTTTGCAACTTTGCACTGCTTGAATTTGACACTTTTTTCATCAAGTGAAAATCCTCCGCCATGAGAAAACCACTCTTTGATAGCAAAAATCGAGAGAGGTTTTTGTAGAGGGGCCCAATTCCTTTCTGTAGGATCAGACAAGAAGTTTCTAAGTGTCACGGTATCCGAGTACTAGCATGTTGAAGTTTGTAGCCATTTTGCACTTGGGACCCTTAAGGGATCGATCCGGTGGAACATAGCTCAAAGTGATTCCATGTGTTTCAGTGCAAAAGAGGACCATGCCTAGTGTAAAAATACCTATTCAAACGTGTTGGAATAGTCCGCTTGGTCACATGAGTTGCAGAGCGAAAGTTGCACCACTTTGCAACTTTGCACAACTTGAATTTGACACTTTTTCCATCAAGTGAAAATCCACCGCCACGAGAAAACCACTCCAAGATAGCCAAAACCGAGAGAGTTTTTTCTAGACGGGTCCAACGTCTTTCTATAGGATCAGACTAGAAGTTTCTAAGTGTCATGGTATCCAAGTAATAGCATGCTGAAGCTTGCAGCTATTTTGCACTTCGGACCCTTAAGGGATCGATCCGATGGAACATAGCTTATAGCAATTCCATGTGTTTTTGTATAAAAGAGGACCATGCCTAGTGTAAAAATACATATTTGGATGTGTTGGAACAGTCCACTTGGTCACGCAAGTTGAAAAATGGAAGTTGCACCACTTTGCAACTTTGCACTACTTGCATTTGATGCTTTTTCCATCAAGTGAAAATTCACCGCCACGAGAAAACCACTCCAAGATAGCCAAAACCGAGAGAGGTTTTTGTACAGGGGTCCAACGCCTTTCTATAGGATCAGATGAGAAGTTTCTAAATGTCACGGTATCCGAGTAATATCATACTGAAGTTTGCAACCATTTTGCACTTAGGACCCTTAAGTGATCGATCCGGTTGAACATAGCTCAGAGTGATTCCACGTGTTTTAGTGCGAAAGAGGACCATGCCTAGCATAAAAATACATATTCAGATGTTTTGGAATAGTCCAATTGGTCACACAAGTTGTAGAATGGAAGTTGCACCACTTTGCAACTTTGCACTGCTTGCATTTGATGCTTTTTCCATCAAGTGAAAATCCGCCACCACGAGAAAACCACTTCAAGATAGCCAAAACCAAGAGAATTTTTTCTAGAGGGGCCAAATTCCTTTTTGTAGGATCAGATGAGAAGTTTCTAAGTGTCACGGTATCTGAGTAATAGCATGCTGAAGTTTGCAGCCATTTTGCACTTTGGACCCTTAAGGGATCGATCCGGTTGAACATAGGTCAAAGCGATTCCACGTGTTTTAGTGCGAAAAAATACCATGCCTAGCATAATCATACCTATTCGGATGCATTGGAGCAGTTAGTTTGGTCACACGAGTTGCAGAGCGAAAGTTGCACCACTTTGCAACTTTGCATTGCTTGAATTTGACACTTTTTCCATCAAGTGAAAATCCGCCACCACGAGAAAACCACTCCAAGATAGCCAAAACCATCAGTTGATGTTTTGAGGAACCTAGTTGATTGTAATCAGTTATTTTCAAGATTTTCAAGGTGTTTTGAAGGTCCTTAAGTAATTGGGAACTCTTAATGCTAATTTGAGTATACGAATCAAATGTTTTGTGAAGGGAAATATAGTTGAATAAGTGTGTCAAGAAAAGGTGTTGATTTCTTCCTTTGTACTGCATCAGTTTGTGCAGAGGTATTGGAAGGTGTTTGGACCCTTCAGAGGAATGGGAGAGGCTTGGAGTTGTCTTAAAGGATGATTTTTTGTGAATGGTTCTGAGTTTCTAATCAGCTTTATGCTATGTTACAATCAATTTTATGATAGTTAATCTATTTTTTTGAGTCTGAAAAAGAGTTGAAACCAAGTTCTAATGTTTTGATGAAAAGATGATTGATTTGGTTTGTTAATCTTCTTCAATTTAAGTTAGGGTAAGAAGTACCCTTGATGATTTATGGATCTTAGTAGATGCTCTGCATCAAGATTAAAATGGTAATTGGCAAGTGTATATAATTGTGCATATAATGGTAATTAAAAAGTGCATTGACAACCTAAGGTTATAAGGACAAAAAAAAATGAAATCAAGCCATAATAGAATGAAAGAAAATGTGTAAATACTTCACATACCTTAAAAACCAAACTTTCAAATGGAGAATTTCAACCCAATTATGTAGCCTTAGCTTCTTCTTTCTTCAAACTCCACAATAATTTGACTTGTTCAAAATCTTGTTCCCTTCCACACTTCAATTGTATATCATTTTTTAATGGAATTCAAACTTCAATTGACGTTATATGTCTTTCAACATGGAAACACTGTTATTTGAAGCAAAGGTAGTAAAAAGATCATGGAAAAGGTGATGGAATGTGAAAAAGATACTTGCACACTTCACAACATCATCAAAAAGCTATTTTTTGTTGAAGCACGCATAGAACCAGGGAAATATGCAGACTGTGGGCCTTCAAATCATGGGTATATAGAGTTTTTTATAGTTTTAGTGGAGTAAATAACGTGCTCACGTTATAAAGTGAGCGTGTTATGTGAACTTTGGTTTTCTTAGTATATAGAGAGGGAGAGAGGGGGAGAGTGGGAGAGAGTGGGAGAAGGGGAGAAGCGGAGGGTGGGAGACCAAGAGAGTGGGAGATAGAGAGGGAGGGAGAGATGGTGAAAGTGGGAGAAAGATAGAGTGGGAGAGAGTGGGGGGGAGTGGGAGAAAGAGAGAGTGGGAGGGAGAGATGGGGAGAGTGGGAGATAGAGAGGGAGAGAGAGAGTGAGAGTGGGAGAGTGTGCGGGAGAGTGGTAGAAGGGGAGAGTGCAAGAAAGAGAGAGAGGGAGACAGAGAGGGAGATAGAGAGGGATGAAAAGAGGGAGAGAGTGGGAGAGAGTGGGAGAAGGGGAGAAGTGGAGGGTGGGAGACCAAGAGAGTCTCAACCGTCAACCCTCAACCCCTATACCCTCTTAATCCATCAACCCTCAACTCTCAACCCTTAAACCCTAATCCCTCAATCCCTATACCCTCTTAATCCCTCTACCCTCAACCCTCAACCCTTAAACTCTAATCCCTCAACCCCTATACCCTCTTAATGCCTCAACCCTCAACCCTCAACCCTTCAACCCCTATACCTTCTTATACCCTCAACCTTCAACCCTTAAACCCTAATCCCTCAACCCCTATACCCTCTTAATCCGTCAACCATCAACTCTCAACCTTCACCCCTTAAACCCTAATCCCTCAACCCTATACCCTCTTAATCCCTCAACCCTCAACCCTTCAACCTTAATCCCTCTACCCCTATACCCTCTTAATCCTTTAACCTTCAACCCTCAACCCTTAAACCCTAATACCTCAACCCCTATACCCTCTTAATCCCTCAACCCTCAACCCTTAAACCCTAATCCCTCAACCCTATACCCTCTTAACTCTCAACCCTCAACCCTTTAAACCCTAATCCCTCAAACCCTATACCCTCTTAATCTCTCAACCCTCAATCCTCAACCCTTAAACCATAATCCCTCAACCCCTATACCCTCTTAATCCCTCAACCCTCAAACCCCAGTCCCTAAACACTCAACCCTTAAACCCTAATCCCTCAATCCCTATACCCTCTTAATCCCTCTACCCTCAACCCTTAAACCCTAATCCCTCAACTCCTATACCCTCTTAATCCCTCAACCCTCAACCCTCAACCCTCAACCCTCAACCCTCAACCCTTAAACACTAATTCATCAACCCCTATACCTTCTTATACCCTCAACCCTTAAACCCGAATCCCTCAACCCCTATACCCTCTTAATCCGTCAACCGTCAACTCTCAACCCTCAACCCTTAAAACCTAATCCCTCAACCCCTATACCCACTTAATCCCTCTACCCCTATACCCTCTTAATCCTTGAACTCTCAACCCTCAACCCTTAAACCTTGATACCTCAAACCCTATACCCTCTTAATCCCTCAACCCTCAACCCTTAAACCTTAATCCCTCTACCCCTATACCCTCTTAATCCTTGACCAATCAACCCTCAACCCTTAAACCCTAATAACTCAACCCCTATACCCTCTTAATCCCTCAACACTCAACCCTTAAACCCTAATCCCTCAACCCCTATACCATCTTAATCCCTCAACCCTCAACCCTTAAACCCTAATCAACCCTTAAACCCTAATCTC
>CM021109.1:547046002-547175690 GCA_007115665.2 Sequoiadendron giganteum
ACCCTAAACGCTTAAACCTTAAACCTTCTACCCTATACCCTCTACCATCAAACCTATTCCCTCAGCCCTCAAACCTTAAACCCTAATACCCTAGAAACCATCAACCCTATAGGTCCTCCACCCTAATCCCTCAACCCTATACCCTCAACCCCTATCACTTTCTCTCTATCTATACATCTCACCTCTCCCTCCTTCCTTCCCTCCCTCCCACCTTCTCTAATTGTCTCTATCTATCGTCTCCCTCTTTCTGCGTACCTCTCATTCAATAAATCCCTACCCCCCTCTCTCACTCCCTCTATCCATCTCTCTTTATGTCCCTCCCACTCCATCCCACTCTCTCCCACTACCTCTCTCTCCCTCTCTCTCATGTCTCTTCCTCCCACCCCCTCTCTCTCTAAGGTCTCTCCATCTGGCAACCTACCTATGTAACTTTGTCTTTGTCTCTCTCCCCTCTCTCTCTCTATCCCTCCAACCCTACCTAGATAATTCCCTCTCACTCCACCCCCTCTTTCTCTACCTCTATCAGGTCACTCCCTCTCACACCCTCTCCATCTCTCAGGTCTCTCACTCACACTCCCTCTCTCTCCCACTCCCTTTATCTCACTCCATCTCTCTCACACTCCCTCTCTCTCACACTCCCTCTCACTACGTATCTCTCAAGTCTCTCACTCTCACACTCTCAAGTCTCTCCCTTTCGCACCCTACCTACATAACTCTCTCTTTCTCTTTGTCTCTCTCTCTCTCTCCCTCTCCCTCAATTCTCTCTCTCCCACCCCCTCTCTCTCTCCCTCTCCCTCAATTCTCTCTCTCCCAGCCCCCCTCTCTCTTTCTCCCTCCCTCTATCCCTTCCACCCTACCTAGCTAAGTCCCCCTCAATCCAACCGCTTCTCTCCCACTCCCTCTCTCTTAAACTCTCACTTCGACCCCCTCTCCATCTCTCTAGACTCTCTCTAAACTCTCCCTTCGTCTAAAGACATACATAAATGCATACATACAAGCATAATACATATGTACATATAATCTTACATCATACAAGCATACACACATACATGTACATAGAAATATATCAGCATACATTAATATATTAGCATTTAACATAAAGTAAGACATAACATAAGCGCGTTATAACGTGCTCACATTATGTGCTAGTAGACATGTTCCCCGCAGAAGCAAAAACCATGTCAAAAGTGAGATATAACACGAGCGTGTTATAATGCACTCACATTATATCTTGCTTTGGGAATTCCTTAACTTTAAGCTTGGTATTTTCCTTGGAATACCAACCCAAAGGCTTGGAGGGTATTCCCAACGACTAGAGACGTGTTTTTAAAAAATCCACCATATTTCTCATAATCGAGTTCGTGCTCACCGTCAGGATTGCACGTGGTTCAATATCAAAAAAATCGAGCACATGGGTAATGTTGGGTTATCTCTTAGTTATCCAACGAAGTAATTTTTTTCACTTTTTGAAAATGTTAAGTCTTTCATCCATAATTTATTTTATCTGTATGTCTTTTTTTTGCCAAAAAGCAATGTTTGGTATTTTTTTTGTTATAAATTAACCGTTCATCAATTTTTCAAATAAATTACATTTTTAGAAACTAGACTCCATCTAAAAAATTAAAAAATTAAAAAAAAAACAAATCAATTAGTTTCCAAAATTTATAGGGGTAGCATGGCCAAAATTCTATTTTCAGGATATGTCCACTTCACAAATTAGTAAAAAATCAAATATTCATTAAAAAATTATCAGAAAAATCGTGCATCAACTACATACTATTAGCTAACTTCTGACCATTGTGATTTTAAAAATACCAAAAAAAAGTTCACCGTACGAGGGTCGTACAAGAGTTGCTATGTTATGTTTTTCTGACAAAAACAACACCAATTTGTGTATGTCCCTCGTTTGAACCCCTTAATCTCAATCATTTTCAAAATATATTAGTAGTTTAGAAAGTAGACTCAGAGCACTTGAATCCTTCTTTTTGTTCCATCTCAAAATTTTGAGTCTAAGTATCCTTAATTTCACATGCAAGGTCAGTATTTCATGATTTCAGAAAAAGTTGTCCAGTTAAGTCCCCTTTTTGGGAACCATCTTGGTCCACTTACCCAGCTGGTGTTCCTAAAATAATATATTGTGATTCTAGTAATTTGAGTTGTTGTGAATGCTTCTTTGGTGTTTCATGATGCTTGTGGATGTTTTTGGATCATGTTATATTTGTGTTGTTGGTTCACATTGATCGGTGTGCTTGCGATTGAATATTTTCTCTTGCATGTTCATGGCTAACAGGGTGAGTGTAGCGTGTTGTGGATCTTCGAGGAATAATTTTTGAAGGTGTTTCATGTTCGAGGATATTATTTTGGGTCCTCACTATGTTGTGGATGAATTTGGTTGATTTGAATTAATAATTGGTTATTGTTTTGGACCGACAATTTGTATTAATTTTATATTTTGTTGAAGCCGACATGTAGATGATGTTATCCTTGATGCAAATATATATAACCATTTTTTTATATCATTTGGAGGTATGTACGAAGTGCGATATGTCTGTGTGATTTCAAGTATGTGAAGTGTGAGTGTTGTGTGCGAATAAAGTTTAGATCATTCGAAGGCATAAGTAAAGTGTGAAAGTGTTCATGTGCTTAACCAAAACTGTAATCAGGCATTAGCAGATGCTATTTTCTCAGTTCAAGATCTTTAGATGGATTTAATCTAAATATGATTGTAAGATAGTGTGTCTTCCTTTGGGAAGAAAGCCTTTTATATTTGACCAATGAACTCTAGGCAGTGTGCCTGAATGCATGTGCATTCCCCATTTTTCAATGCTTTTAACAGAGTATAAACTTGTGGATTAACCTCCACCGTGGTTTTTCCATGCAAAAATATTGGTGTTATATGTGTTTTTGATGTGTTGATGATTTATGCTTTCATGTTTAATTATCAGATCTAAGAATAAGTTTAAATAAGTATATTTTTGTGACAACTGATTCACCCTTCCCTCTTAGTTGTTTTCCCTTGTATTGCCAATATGATAGAGAGGGAAAGAGAGAATTGTGATAGAGAAAGAGGTAGAGAGAGAGGGGGGGGAGGGAGACATAGGTGTGTGTGTCTAAGAGAGAGAGAGAGATGTATGGAGTGAGAGAAAGGGAGGTGACAAAGAGGTGAGATAGAGAGCAATTGAGAGAGTGTTGTAGGGAGTTATGAAGGGAGAGGCAAGTAGAGAGGGAGAGGTGAGATAAAGCTAAGTAGAGAGAGATAGAGATAGAGGGAAGCAAGGAGGATGGGAGAGATAAAAAGGGATAGGTGAGATAAAGATAAGTAGAGAGAGATAGAGATAGAGGGAATCAAGGAGGGTGGGAGAGATAAAAAGGGATAGGTGAGATAAAGATAAGTAGAGAGAGAATGGTGAGATAAAGATGAGAGAATGTAGAGAGAAAGAGAGAATTGTGAGATAGATAGGAGAGAACTGTGAGAAAGAAAGAGGGCAAGGGAGGAGGGAGAGAGGGAGAGAGAGAGGGGGGTAGTAGATGAAACAAAGAAAATTGGTGACCTCCCTCTAGGGCTTCTAGGGTCTTGGACCTAAAAGGAGAGAGACCAATTTTCTTGCTTTGTTTCACTCAAGAACAAACCCTTGAGATTTCAATGCAAAGGAGATTGAAGTTTGGAAAAGGGAGTGTTCTACATATTGAATGATGTCAAATGAGGGGTTCATCACCAAGTGTAAACTTGGAAAAGAAGATGTTTGAAAACACAATGTAGTATGCAAAATGATCTAGAAAGATAAGTAAAATGAAATAGGAAGCTATGAG
The DNA here is from genome assembly GCA_007115665.2 of Sequoiadendron giganteum. Classification (NCBI taxonomy): domain Eukaryota; kingdom Viridiplantae; phylum Streptophyta; class Pinopsida; order Cupressales; family Cupressaceae; genus Sequoiadendron; species Sequoiadendron giganteum. Next base: position 547,049,813 of record CM021109.1, read on the forward strand.
ATTGAAATGTGTGCACCTGGGAGACTGAAGAAAGTAGAATGGAGATATGGATCTCTAAAAATATGTTGTTTATGTTGATTGGGACTCATTCGCCAAGCTGGGCGAATCATTCCAATTTCTGCGAAATGTGCAGAAATAGGTTTCAATCAAAAGGGTATCCAAATCTGCAAAATCCTTGTTTAGGCCTATACAATAGGACTCTTTCACCAATATTGAAAAATCAGTCCACTGTTATTTTTCTAGAAGATCTGAAGTGGATTTTGTGCCTCTCGATTTTCTCTTTTGACTGGTTTCCAGATTCGAATTTGCAAAATACCACTTGTAGGTTTTCTCCAAGCTTCTCCAAGGTTGAATGGAAACTTTGACAACATTTCTCCAACTTTTCTCCTTGATAAATTTGGAATCTAGACCTGCAAATCACACACAAGAAGATGGAAAAATGGTTGTGCGGTTAGAGAATAGGGGTCCTTGGTCAAACGCCTTGTTGGTAATTAAACCTTGGAATAAAAGAAAATGTAAAGGGAGAATGATGAATGAAAAAAAGGTAATGTTGCAACTCACCAAACCCTAGCAATAAAGTGCTACAATTATTCTTGAAATGGATGCAATGGATGTGGTTCTTGACTCTTGCTTGATGTTCATAGATCTTGAATGCAATGCTTGCCTCGATCATGAACTCTACATCAAAATTGTTAGCACAATAACAAACATGAAGAATGTAGTCTTTGAAATGATGATTGATAATATGCCCTTGAAAACCTTGAATTCTCTTTCTCAAATGCTCTTGTGAACTCAATTTTCTATAAGGATTCTCTCACAAAATTATTAGGTGAAAATGAGTGAAATAACCTTGTATTTATACTCAATTATGTAAGAATTCCCAAAATTACAACACTACAAGCTGACATCAGATCTAGGAGAATGAAATCCCACTGAAATTTTGATTTAAATTTGAATTTTGATCACACAAAACTCATTCGTCCAAGGTGGTGAATGAGTCCCATCACACATAATGTATGGGACCAAAAATCAAAAGTGTCTAGAAATGTGTGAAACCTATATCAGGGCCAAAAAGACCTAGGGGGATTCATTCACCCAAGGTGGAAAATGAGTCCTAGACACTAAATCTAAGCCACAAAAGCTAGGAAAATCTGAATTATGATTGTTTACTAATTGGTGTTAGTATTATCCTAAAAAAGATGCAAGGTTTATGGATTCAAAATAGGGCCAATTAAAGAATAAGAAATCCCAATTATTAATGAAAAGCATAGAGGAATGTGAATGTGTGTTACAACACTTCACAACACTCCAAATAAGGTAAGATTAATGTAAATTATGAATAAAACCCTAGAAAAGTGTGAAAGTGTGTTACAATACTTTACAACACCTTTTCAAGGTACCATTAAAAATACATTAGTTCACAAGGTCCGAAGACCTAATGTGAATGTGTTATCCACATTAAAACACTAAATCAAAGATAAATTAAGCCAAAATCTGCAAGGAGGACCCAAATGAGTGCGAAAAATCTGAAGGACCCTTTTTTTGACACTACATTTAGCCCCCACTTTAGTGCGAGGATGAACCTACTTCAAACTCACACTAAAGTAGACAAACATGCATCAAGATGGGTTCCAATGTACCAATGCTTGCAAGATGATATGACAATGATCAAAAGGGATGATCAAGCCGCTAGGATCAAGATCCCATGGAAAACCAACATAAGCATAAGAGAACACACATGAAAATGATATAAAGAACAATGAAAAGGCCAATCATACATTGTCAAAGAAGAAAAAGAGAAATGGAATTAAAAAGAAAGTCAGATCAAGCTTTGACTGTTTGTCCATCATGATGTGGATCAGATCTAGGTTTTTTGTCTGAAAAATGTATACACACTCTGAGGTGATAGAATTCATGTGTGTTTGTCGGGTGAGAATTCCTAAACGTGAGAAACATACAATCATGGTTGGTATGTACTCATACACACATGCAAGTGGCTATGGGGAAAGTCATGCCTCAGATTGGGCTTCTTGATCAATCATACCAAAGTTATACCTCCTGATAAATTTAATAAGGTGCCACACAAAATTGATTTTTGAGCTTCATGAGATAAGAAACACTCGGTATGCTTGGATCTCATGAACAAACACGATGGCTCCACAAGCATGCAAGTTGTATAATGCAAAGTGGCCATATAAAAAAAATGCAACATAGGAAATGTTCAAAGGAGTCTTCTTTAGTTCATGCAAGGTCTTTAACTTGGTGAACATTGTGCCTAATGTCTCCAAGAGAGGACCAATCAAAGAATAGAAAATTCACAACTTAGGGGATGTAGTGTGTCACATCAATCCACTAAGAGGAATTTAATATGCTAAGAGAGATCGTTCTCATGAAGTACATCACACCCAATGTCATACACAAAGCGAAAAATGTGTCGTATGAAGCAATAAAGTTACACTATGAACCATGAAAAGGAAAAAAATGGAAAAGAATAATACCAATGTATGCCCCCACTTTAAATAAATTGCTAAATACCATATTGTGAGTAATTAATTTAAAGTAGAAAATGAAAAATGCAAACAAGAAGAAAAACATGAGAGTCAACTTGGAAAGCCCTATGCCAATTCATATATTTCCAAGTAAGGTTGCGTCATGCGAGAGAAAAATAAAAGAGATGGGTTTCCCCTAAAATATAAACACCAAACACATAAGGTATCTATGGATTTGGGGTAAGTATGTTCATTGTTGCAATATTTTTAAGGATCTTGGAACTGTCATCCTCCCCCAAATAAATATAGAATTGAAATAATGACACAAAGAGAGCAAAAAAAAAGAAAAACCTTTTGGGTCAACATGAAGGAGACATGAATGTCTCGATACCTTCCGTCATCTCCAAAAGGAAAACACAAGAAGGTGATAAAGATGAAATGAAAAGGAAAAAAAAAAAGACTTTTGGGTCAACATGAGGGAGAAATGAATGTATCAATGCCTTGTGTCATCCACAAAAGGAAAACACAAGACAAAGATAAAGATAAAATGAAAAGGCAAGAGAAATGGAAAGAATTTTAGATCAACATGAAGGAGACATGAATGTATTGATGCCTTGCATCATCCCCAAAAGGAAAACACAAGAAAAAGGTAAAAATGAAAAGTGAAAGAGATGCATGACATAGAGAAGAATAAAGGTACAAATAGAGGAAAGTCACAAAGAGAGAGAGAACAAAATGTCATAGGGTATCACATTACGCATATGCAATCACACAAAATAAAATGAAAAATAAATGATAGGAAATACTAGTAAGGAAAATGCGAGTCAAACTATGAGTGATTCATCTGCCTCCCAATCACAGTCTGTGCATACCATAGGTAGGAAACTAGCCAGAGGGACAAGAGAAAGTTTCAAATTGGGAGAAGCACTAGGTTTAATACTCTTTATAGAATATTTTTCGTTTAAGCTCATGGAAGAGGAAAACAATGTGTTCAGTTCATTATGCATGTCTTCATCAATTTTGGCATCTTCGTCATCATAATCTAAGTTGATCATAATAGGAGGTTAAATGATAATTTCAATTGAAGAGTTCAAATATTTTTGTGGAGGATGAATTGAATTTTATTGCTTCGGCTAGGGAGGAGGGTCATCATGCATTGCTTCAATCAAGTTTGGATCTTGATCTTTGTTTAATTTAACATGTAAATAGCAAGCAAGGGCATGACATCTATGTCTATGCTCCCTAGCATCTCTATTTCTTTTAGTTTTGTTTTCCATTTGCATCGTAGTGGGTTGATCAACCATAGGTTTATTTTCCTCCCTAAGGGGAGGAATGAAAGGAACCATGGGAGGTTATTCAACCACTTTCTTTTTGACTTTTATAACTTGTTTTATTCTTGGATGTGTGAGACGGTTGGTTTCATTGTTTCTTGGGCAGTTGTAAGAGGTAGGTGAGGTTTTTGTTTTAGGCTGGTCTTGATTGTCTTGGTCTTGTTTAGGTTCAAGCATGGTTTTTTCAAGGATGGTAGGCTCAGAGGTGGATGGGGACATGTTGTGGAGAGATAATTTTGTTATCTTCTTTGCCTTGAAATTTTCATTGGATAAGAAAAATAAGTCTGCTCTTGGATTTATAGGTTCCATGGGCTTAGGCCAAAAGGCATCTAGGGAAAATTTTCCTTTAGATGAAAAGGGGTTAAATCCACTATGGTGAACAATGAATATCTCATTTTCAAAGAGAAATTTTAAGCATTTATGCACAATCGAAGCGATGAATTTCATGGAATGAAGCCATGGGTGGCCTAGCTTCACAAGAAATTGGTCCAACTATGAGATGATGGAGAATGTAACATCTAATGTTTTTGGACCTATTTGTAATGGTAGGGTGATTGATCCAATCATAGAGCACACAAACCCATTGTGTGTCTTGATCCATACTTTTGGTTTATCATATTCATCTTGATAGAGCTCATGCAAGAGTAGAAATTCCTCAATGATCACATTCTCTCAACAGGTGGGATCTATTGATATCCCATTAGTGGGTTTATCATAGATACGAATGGCTATGTAAAGAGGACCACCAGGTAAATGTTTAAGTATATCCTTAGAGGAGAAAGAAATATCAAGAGGACTCTTAGTTTGGCCCTTATGAGGGATGACGTCTATCACCCCTATCTTTTCATCTATAGGATTGACATTGATAATATTAGTTAATAAATAATCAGTGTTTTCATCATCTATATCAACATTCATCACATCATTCTTTGGAGTTTCTCTAGCTTTGAAAAATGAAATATTATGTTTTGGCATGGGATTGGTGAAAATTTGCAAGTTTTGGTTCAAAGGGGCAACAAACTTATTGCCTTGATCACTAGTGCCCACAATGGATAAACGATCAAAATCAATGAGGTCTTTCACAAGATGTTTAAGACACTTGTAATGTTCCGTGTCATGTCCATTTAATTGATGATAGTGGCAATAAGCATTTGATTTAAATTTTGGAGGTAAAGGATTATTAGGGTCAGGTGTTTTGATGAGAGGTAAGGTAATCATTTGTTTGTTTAGCAGTTGGGACATGGTATTATGAAGGGTATTGCAGGAGTGAATTGTCTTTTTGGATCTCTATAACTAAAGGGCACCATGGATTTGACAACAACTACTTGGTTATGGACATGTTTAGCTAGTTGTTGAGGAGGGTTTAATTGAAGGAACCCTTTCTTTGGTTCTCTAAAAGGTTAGAATTTTTTTTTATGTGTAGACTTGGATCTCTCGATTCGGCTAGAAGTGGACTTTGTATCTTGACTACAATTGAATTTTGATAATTGTGGAGGGCAGTGCACAAGTGCATGAAGGATGGGAATTTCATCATGGTCAAATTGTCTTGGATTTTAGTTTGAAAATTTTCTATGAACATATTTTGAAGGTGTGGGTTGGGGATCTCGACATTGACTTGGGGATAAAGTGATTGATATCATGAGATAAATTCAATTATATTTTCATTCTCCTTTTTCTTACATCTCATCAAGTCGACCAAGGTCATCTTGGGAGTCATATGCACTTGTAAATGGTTTATAAATGCCTCAAAAATTTCATCAAATGAACGAATCAAGTTATTCGATAAAGAAGAGAACCACTCCATGGCAATGTCTTTTAAGGTCCTAGGAAAGAGCTTCACCAACATTTTATCATCAAGGAAAAAGTCACTACATAAGGAAGTGTATGCCTTGACATGGTTATAAGGATCTCCCTTTCCTCCATATTTTTAAAATCTAGGTACCTATATACCTTGTGGCATCGGTGTTCATAATATTTCCAAGGATAATGGATTGCTTTTGATGTAATATGTGGGTGGGCCAATTTGATTTTGGTTGATGGTAGAAACTTTCTTTTCAAGGGATGACATGGTTTGGAAAAGTTGATTTACGAGAGGGTCATTTCTTGTGTTATGAGATGGAAGTGAAAGTGGTGATGGAGTGTATGTGTTTGTAGGGAAAGTGAATGGAATGCTTATAGGTGGTAAGGTAGTAGGAGATATAACATGCAATGCCACATATGAACTAGGGATGCTAGCTGGAATACCCAAGGAAGGAATCACATTACTAACTTGTTGCATTGTTGTGACTTGAGGAGGGGTGTAGGTAGGGATTTAGGCTATTGTTGTAGGAGGAATTTGGCTTGGAACATTGTTTGTGGGTAAAGGACAACTAGTGGTTGAGGGAAGACGCTTGTAGGAATTGTAGTAGTTGAAATGTTTTCAAGGCTTATTTGATGTTGTAATTTCACTAGGTGCTCATGAATGTGGATTAGGTTTTCTTGTGGGACGCTATCATTCTTTGGTTCGACTTGCATGCTACTTGAAGGCAAAGAGTTACTAAGGGTGTTGTCCATGCCTACTGTACTAGTTTCAATACTAGGAGTGGAATTCTAGATAACCTAAGATCCACAACGATTGTGCTATCATGGGATGACAGGAGTCTCAAACTTATTCTCACTATGGTATTAGCAATAGGACACCAAACACTCATGCAAAGGCTACTAAATATGGGGTGAGTGAAAATGCAATGAAAACTAATAATAATGAAATGCTTATAACTAAAATTATGGAAAGTAAAACTAAAATGTAGAAGAAACAAACAAAAACTAAGAAAATGAACTCTAAATGACAAAAAATGCAGTACAAAATATGCAAATGGACTGATTCGCCCAAGGTGGTGAATGAGTCCATCTACTAGTTTTTTTCAAATTATTTAGAATTTTTTGAATTGAATTTTTAGCTTTTTATGTGTTCTGATGTAAATATGAGATGCAAATGCAGAATTTTACTGATTTTCAATGAAATTAAGTGCAATAATGCAAGCTAAATTATATTTTCACCAATGAAAACATTGAAACCTTAAAATTTCAATTAACTAATGCAAGACCTAATGCAATGTTAATGCAAGATAAATATAGGATGAAAATTCACTTCAAATTTGAATTATGATGCTCTAAATGTAGGTTCACCAAAATGAAATGAAGAAAATGGGTGACCTCCCTATAGGGATTCTAAGGTCTTGGACCTAAAAGGAGAGAGGTCAATTTTCTTTCTTTGTTTTACTCAAGAACAAGCCCTTGAGATTTGAATGCAAAGGAGATTTAAATCTAGCAAAGGGAGTGTTCTAGGGATTGAATGATGTCAAATGAGGGGTTCACCAAAAAGTGTAAACTTGGTAAAGAAGATTGAAAACACAGTGTAGTATGCAAAATGATTTAGAAAGATAAGTAAAATGTAATAAGAAGCTATGAGACTGAAATGTGTGCACCTGGGAGAATAAAGAAGGCAAAATGGAGAGTTGGATCACTAAAAAATATGTTGTTTATGTTGACTTCGACTGATTTGCCAAGTTGGGCGAATCAATCTAGTTTCGGGGAAAATGTGCAGAAATAGGTTTAGCCAAAAGGGTAACCAAATCTACAAAAATATTGTTTAGGCCTATACAATGTGACTCATTCACCAATAGTGGTGAATCAGTTCACTTTTTATTTTCTGGAAGTTTTGAAGTGGATTATGTGCCTCTCGGTCTGCTCTACTCTTTTTGACTAGTTTTCATATTTGAATATGCAAAATACCACATGTAGGTATTCTCCAAGCTTCTCCAAGGTTGAATGGAAACTTTGACAACTTTAGAGACTTGACATATTTTCTCCAACTTTTCTCCTTGACAAATATACAAGATAGACCTATAAATCACACACAAGAAGAGGAAAAAATGGTTGTGGGGTTAGAGAATAGGGGTTTGCCTTGGTCAAACTCATTGTTGGTAATTAAAACTTAAAATGAAAGAAAATGTAAAGGGAGAATGATGAATGAAAAAAAGGTAATGTTGCAACTCACCAAACCCTAGCAATAAAAAAGCTACAATTATGCTTGAAATGGATGCAATGGATGTGGATCTTGACTCTTGCTTGATGTTGATAGATCTTGAGTGCAATGCTTGCTTGGATGATTAACTCTACATCACAATTGTTAGCACAATAAAAAACATGAAGAATGTAGTCTTTGACATGATGATTGATGCTTGAAGAATGATCTTGAATTCTTGATAATCTTCCCTTGAAAGCCTTGAATGTTCTTGTTCAAAATACTCTTGTGAACTCAATTTTCTATAAGGATGCTCTCACAAAAGTCTTAGGTGAAAATGAGTGAAAAAAACTTTTATTTATACTCAATTATGAAATAATTCTTGAAATTATAACACTACAAGCTGACATTAGATCTAGGAGAATAAAATCTTGCCAAAATTTTTATTTAAATTTCAAATTTTGGTCACACGGGACTCATTCACCCAAGGTGGCAAATGAGTCCCATCACACATAATGTATGGGACCAAAAATAAAGTGTATAGAAATGTGTGAAACCTGTATTGAGGCCGAAAAGACCTAGGTGGGACTCATTCACCCAAGGTGGTGAATGAGTCCCAAACACTAAATCTAGTCCACACAATCTAGGAACACCTGAATTATGATTGGTCACTGATTGGTTTCAGGATTATCCTCAAAAAGATGCAATAAATGAGGCTTATGGATGCAAAATAGGGCCAATTAAATCATAATAAAGACCAATTATTAATGACAAGCCTAGATGAATGTGAAAGTGTGTTACAACACTTTACAACACTCCAAATAAGACAATATTAATGTAAATTATGAATAAAACCCTAGAAAAGTGTTAAAGTGTGTTACAACAATTTACAACACCTTTGCAAGGTACCATTAAAAATAAATTATTTCATAAGGTCCCAAGACCTAATGTGAATATGTTATCCACATTATAACACTAAATCAAGGAAAAATTAAGCCAAAATTTGCAAGGAGGACCCAAACCAGTGCAAAAATGTTGAAGGACCATTTTTTTGACACTACAATAGATATCAAGAGTAGATAGGGGAATAGGTAGGGGCAAAGGAATGGGAGAGAGAGAGAGAGAGAGAGAGAGAGAGAGAGAGAGAGAGAGAGAGAGAGAGAGAGAGAGAGAGAGAGAGAGAGAGAGAGAGAGAGAGAGAGAGAGAGAGAGAGAGAGAGAGAGATAAAGATAATTAGAGAGGGAAGGAGAGGTAGAGAGAGACAAAGAGAAGTAGAGAGGGAATGAGGGAGGGAGGGAGAGAAGTGAGATAGAGAGGTGTAGAGAGAGTTGTAGGGAGTGATGAATGGAGAGGTGGATAGAGATGGATTAGGGAGATAGAGAGTTGAGAGGGAAGGAGAGGAAGAGCTATATAGGGAGAGAGTGGGAGGTGAGAGAGAGTGGTAGGAAGTGATGAATGGAGAGGGGAGATATAGAGAAGTAGAGAGGGAGGGGTGATAGGCTGTCATTAGGTCCCATTACTTTAGAATATAAAACATCAATAATTCGATCGGGCAGTGTCCAAGGTAGTTTGCAATAGAAGACAACTTAGATAACTCTTTTTAGATTTTCTGGTTTCTTAAAGACAACTGAAATTAATTTTAGTCTAAGGCTGTCTAACTACTTAACTAGAAAATAATTTATTCTAAGAAAATTGGAAATATTAAACTAGAAAGTATAAGAAAACTAACTTAGAAAGTATGACAACTAAACTAGAAAGCACAAAGACAAGTAAACTAAACAACTGATAAACTACAAAAGTGGAAAAAACTAGTAAAAAAGACATGAAACATCCTCTTGAATAGTAAAAAAAATTCTAATAGTTGCAACAAGTAACTCATGATAATGAAAGACAAAGAGTGCTCCAGAACTCTAGACACAACAACCAACAAACTTAACGATTTCCTACAAAATGATTACCTATGCAGCAAAAAAGACATAAAAGAAAGTACTTATCTATTTAAGCTATCCTCCCTCGAGTGGCCATCTCGCGGGTTACTACGTTCGTTCTCAAGTCACATACACTACTAGTTCTGAAGTTCTTCCATTAAAGATAATTATCATCCATAGCTCAATAATTTAGAAATTGATAGAAGGTAATCTCTTTATTCATAAGTATTCAAAAATCATATTGACAGCATAACATTACTATTGTGTGTTATATTCTACTTCTGAAAATTACATCTTTATAGAAAATTTTTAACTAGGTCCTAGATTTTAGATGGCGTGGATAGCCATTGAAAAATTCTATAACAGTTTATAAAGAACTTTTATGTCTTTAAAACCCATTACATAGCATTAAAGAGGCTCAAGTCAAGCCATGAAGTCTTTGAACTTAAAACATAACATAAATTAAAACTATAGCAACTATATTCTCGGTTCAACAACCTAAAGTTTTAGAGCAGCCTTCCAGCGTATGTCTTCAATCCTTACTAGAGAACGTGCTGGTTAAATACTCCCTAACTGCTGCATGATGTCCGATTATTGTCCTACAAGATACTCAAATCAACCCATTAAATCCGTATTGGTAAAATACTTCAACTAATCATAAGAAATAAAGTTTGTACAATTTTCCTTAAAGATAAACAATTATTTCTCCTAAGTTTTAATTAATTGGCAGAGACTGAGGATTGAGCACATATGAATAGGCTTTTCTAGTATTATTATGATGAGGTTATTTTAACGTCATCATTTCCTTCCCCTCCTAGTTCTTAGCAGGTCCTCTTGCTCCATGGTTGTAGCCCTAACCTTTGTTCCATTCTTCATACCTGGCACTAATGTCATACTCATCTCTTGTTGTTTTATCAAAAGTTATAGGCTCATGGATGAACCCTCTATGAAAGGAAACTCCCTCTTTCCATTTGTTAAAAACTCTATTACTCTGATCTATTGTAATGTGGAAAGAAGGGGGTGGACTGAGCATCAAAGGAGGTCTGTACCTCATCCCTATCCAATTTGTCTTGAAGTCTTTTAGGATCTTAGCTAAAGTATCTACCCTTCTAAAAGACCATCTTATATTAAGAGGAGAGATGACCTCTCTTTTCTTTAGATGAGATGGCAGTGGAGTAAAACTTTCTTCACAAGAATGCCAAGATTTTCCAATTAACTTATGTCCATGTTCCATGATATGGTTGTACCAGAGTCGGAGACTGTCATCATATCTTTCTTTCATTTTCTCATATAATAGAAGAGCTAAAAAGGTATCCTTAAAAGTTGCAGGCCTACCATTAGGTGATCTCATTTGAAGGCCCATAGTTCTCTCTGCTTGAGAATATTCTTTGTTGTGCTCCTGCCAATGAATCTGATTTCGCATAGTAGACAACAAAGCTCCCAATTGTACTTCACCAACAAATAGATTAATGAAGAAATCAGCATGATTTTCTAATAAAAGATCATGAATAAAGAATTCGCAAAGTAGGTCTTTATCTTCAGGAGTTGATTCCACAAATATTTTAACAAATTCCTTATCATTAGGCTCATATGGCTGATCATTATAAATTTTGAACAATTTCCACCTTATCCATTGTTCATTTAGAAACATTGAATATAATTTTGATGGCCTTCTACAGGATAACAAACATTCAACCAGTTGACATGCATCCTGCTTCCCTTTATAAGCCCTATGAAATCATTCCTTTAGAAGTACCAAATCCTTTTTTAATTTGTAGTTCTCAATCTTAGCATCTCTTAAGAAATAGAACCTTTCCATCCATTTCATAAGTAACGGAGGAATTCGGACCTGGAACCATTTAGTTACAATTGACTCAGTTTGGATTTCCTTTGATTCCATTTTTGGTTTAGCAGTTCTTTCATGTAAGTCTTGTTCTAGTTCTACAATTTTGCTAAAAGAAGCATTAATTCTTCTTTTTGTGTTTTCTTTTCTTCCTCAAAATCTGAAAACATAAGCATAAAATTCTTTTTCAACATTTCAATTTATTTATTTTTGTTAGAAATATCAGCATTATAGGTCCTATTGTCTTGAGTCAACTTCTGAATTTGTTCTTTCAATTCATGAATCAATGTATCTTTTTCTTGTACCTGGAGTTTCAAACCCTGAATTTCTTGATCTCTTTTACTTATCATAGTAACATGTACTGTTAGCTCTTCTTCTTGCAATTCAATTTGTCTCTTATTTTTGTACAATTGTTTTCTCAAATCATCAATTTCTACTCTGAGTTTTTCCATTTATGCATTAGTATTTTCAATTTCAACAGTCTCTACAACTCTATTTACAATGGGAGATAAGTGGTTTAAAATATTATCTTCCCCCTCTTGTTCCTTTTCTTGAATTTCCTCAGTGAGGGCTTCTTCTACATATTCTGAGTGGGAAGGAATTTCCTCAACAAAATTTTCTTTTTTCTAGAGGAATTTCCACATTATTGATAGGATCAAAAGTCTCCATGGGTTTTGTTGATCTTTTGTGATTCTTTTTCTTTGCACTACTCCCTATAATTTGTATTGGGGTTTCTGTGGATTCAGAGGATAAATTTTTGCTTCTCCTTAGGGGAGGAATATTCTGGAAGGTGATAAGCATTTTTCTTTTTCTTTTCCTCAAGGGAATGCCCATATTTGGATAGATGAGTTCGACATCCTCTGACTAATTAGGGGTTTTAAATTCTTCATTCAAATATTTTGGTACTTCTTCACAAGGGGTTGTGGGAATTGAAGCTCCTGAAGCTTGAGAGCCCTCAGGGGAAATTGCTCTGGAAGGTGAAGCAACTTGTTTAGACATTTCCCCTAGTTCTGATTTTCTTTTAGTTGAGGACTTTTCAATTTTCCATAAAAAATTCTCCCACTTACTTTCAGATTTCTTATGGAAATGATATTTGCAAATTAATTGTATTAACCCATGATGTTTAAGTGGCCCTGACCCAATCTTCTATCTTTCTATAGAAGAAATTACAGAATCACATAATTTTTTTTGCAAATTAACCCTAAGAGAAGGGTTTTCCTTTCCATGATGCAAATGGATTAGCATGTGAAATGCAGGTCCTACCACTATAGTGAGTTTTCCTTCATAGGTTAAATATTTTATAATCCAAGCCACTACAATTCCCCAGGGCTCTAGTATAGAGGCTCTTTGAAATCCCTTATTTTGACGTCTTGTACTAATGACTATCATAGGGTGAGGGCCCCCCTCTCTAAGGAATAATTTAGATAATTTTTTATATGTGATTTGAGGGGTCTCTAAAAATTTAATGCCTGAATTATCTTACCGAGATAGACGAGAGATAATTTTTGGACTCACCTTGAAGCGCTTTCCATGAAGTATCACCTGACCATTTGAGTAGTTCTCTGCAAACACGTTCACCAACTTTTCATTATATCCCTCAAACTTCCTGATGAAGTATAGCCAACTTGCCTCCTCGAACAAACCATAAATATTACTTAAACCCAATAACGTTTCCACAAAAGTTGGCTCAAAATTCTTTTTTCCACCCCCCATTTTTCTTATTTTTCATCTTTTGAAGAATTCAACAATGCAAGAAACTTGTATGCAACTATTTTTGAAAATATAATCTACCGAGATTATTTATTTGTCTTGATCGGAGTTTACTATGCAGTGATATTAATCTGCATGGAGGCGTACGAAAATATTTCCGTTCTAATAGTTGATCGCAGAGTGGTACAAATTACTAAATTAGGAGGGAAGTTCATTCTAATTAATTACTCTTTATTTGAAAATAATTACTTAAAGAAAAAATTATTACCTACTTGCATTCTATGATTGCTCGAAGATCTCATACCTTTACTGATTTGATAGAATGATGCAATGGTATTGGTTGAGTGACGATGGATTTATTATGGCATGAATGCAAAAGCTTATGAATGAAGGATTCATCGATGAGGACAGGTTGTAATGGTGGCTTTATTTATGATGAGAAAAACTATATTAAAAAAATAGACAGGATGGCATGTGTAGTGAGATGTGATAATTAAAGCATCGAGGAATTTCAAATTTATGGAAAAGGTGGCAAGATGAAGATGGATAAGTTCCAAAGCATGCAGTTGAGGATGCACTTGAAACTAGTGAATAAGTTCCAAAGCATGTGAGAGGCATGCATTCGAGATGAAGCAAGTAGATAAGTTCTAGAGCATCGTCGAAAGATGCAGCCAAAGCAGCTATGAAATGAAGGTTCTAGAGCATCTCGAAAGATGCAACCAAAAATAAGAAGAAATGGTGGTAACAATGAGATTGAACTTCAGGAGCTTTGAACCGCTCTGCAGGAATGACTTTTTGACATGGTGAGTTGGTGTGCATGCTTTAGAGCATCGAGCGTGAGGACCATCAAGTTTCAGAGCACTAAGCATCTGGACCATCAAGTTCTGGAGCATCTTGGAAAGGTGCTCCAGAAGTAATTTCTTCCTTATAAGAAATCCTGCAAAATGGAAACAAAAATCAGCTAAGTCCAAAAAGAAGAACTAATGAAATTTTTTTTTAAAAACAAATTGGTACACATGTATTTTTATTACAATTTTTCAATATATATATATATATATATATATATATATATTTTTAACAAAAAACTAGATGTACTCTACCTTGGCAGAGTCATTGCATTGGATCTCTCCTGCATTTCTACCAATTTGGTGAATTCTTCCCTATTGACAGGCTTATGGTAGATACGTAGGCGATGACCATTGACTAATAGAGTTCGTGTATCACCATCAATGGGTTTGAACTGAACTATGCCATTCGAAAAGACCTCAGAAATTTCATAAGGCCCCAACCAATGAGTCTCGAGATTTCCTTTATGATCTTTATATCTAGAATCGATTAGCAAGGCCTAGTCATCATTATGGAACTGTCTCTTTGATGTGTTTTTCATGCCACATTTTCCGTTGATGTTGAACTAGTTTAGTTTGATGGACAACGTCTAAACGAAGCTTATCCAATCCACTTAACTGTAGAACTCATTCTACTTGGGTTCGTTTCAGATCTAGACCCAACTCCATAGTTGTTCGTAGAGTTTGGAGTTCAAACTCAATGGGTAGAAGAGGTTTATTCCCAAAGATAAGATCCGAGGGGCTGAATCTAATTGTGGATTTCCATCTTGTGTTGTACAGCCAAACAACTTCAAGAAATTTCTTGGCTCAATATTTTCTTCCTAAAGAAACTGTTTTCGTTAATATGTTCTCTAGCTCTCTATTAGTCACTTCCACTTGACCGTTTGCTTGAGGGTGATAAGGGGATGACTTCCTGTGGCTCTCTTGAAAATGGTTGGCGAATTCCGAGAGTACTTTGGACATGAATTGAGGTCCTTGGTCGGTAACAATGGTTCGGGGGGCTCCAAATCTAAGGAAGATCTTATTATAGAGGAAGTTCAAGACTTGCTCTTCTCTAGCAACTCATAAGGCTTGAAATTCTGCCCATTCGTTAGGTAATTAGTACAAAATAGTATGTATTCTTTCCCTTGAGAGGAAGGATCTATGGGTCCGATGAAATCTAAACCCCATTTTTTAAATGGTTCAAGAACTACCTGTGGTTGTAAAAGCATTTCAACAGAAGTTGTTGGCCTTCCCACCCTTTGAAATTCATCACAATGATGAACATAGTTTTCAACATCCTTATGCATTGAAGGCCAATAATATCCAGCACCTAAAATTTTATGGGAAGTTCTTTTTGCAAAGTAATGACCTCCAGAAGGATCATCGTGACAGACCCTCAAAATGTTGTAAGTCTCATCAACTCTAACACATCTTCTCAAGACCATATCAGGTCCACAATGGAATAAAATCCCATTAATCCATTTAAATGGGGCACTTTCCCTGATAAGTCACTTCCTTTATTTTTATGTCAACCCCAGGGGTACTTCAGAGGTGGCTAAATAGTTGGCAATGCTAGCGAACCAAGGTTTCTTCATAGAAATAGAAAACATATTCTCATCTAGAAACTCATCCTCTATAGGTGCACAATCACCCTCTTCTTGTTTGATTCGAGACACGAAGTCTACCACTATATTAAATCTCCCTGGATTTTCAAGGATTGTTACATTAAACTCCTGAAGGAGTAATAACCATCTCATAATCCAACCATTAACTACAGGTTTGTTCATTAGATATTTTACAAATGAATGGTCTATATAAACTATAACCTTATATCCTGTAATATAGTGGCAAAGTTTTTTAATGGCATGAACAACAACCAATAATTCTTTTTATGTTGTTGTGTAGTTTCTCTCATCAGATGTCAAGTTTTTACTAATAAAGTATATGGCATATTTACTCCCATTCTCATCTTCTTGCCCCAACACTACACCAATTGCATCATCTGAAGCATCGACATAAATGTGGAAGGGAAGACTCTAATTTGGCCCATGCAATACGGGAGCAGAGACAAGCTTCTCCTTAATTGTTTCAAATGATAGTTGACACTCAAGTGTCCAATTGAACTCTACTTATTTCTAGAGAAGGAAAAGCATAGGAGCAACTATTTTACCGAAGCTTTCTATAAATCTTTTGTAGTATCCAACATGCCCAAGGAAACTTTGAACATCTATTTGTGTTTGAGGAATAGTCAACTGTTGGATGACTTCAATTTTCTTGGGATCAACCTTTATTCCCTCAAATGAGATATGATGACCTAAGACTATTCCTTGTTCCACCATTATTAAACACTTTTTGTGGCTAAGGGATAGTCGATTTTCCTCACAAACTTGTAAAACCCGGTCTAGGTTTTAAAGGGCTTCATCATAGGTTGACCCGTAGATTATGAAGTCATCCATATAGACTTCTATGTATTCATTGACAAGCCCAACAAATATAGCCATAATGGCTCTCTAAAAAGTCGCAGGAGTGTTACAAATTCCAAAGGGAAGCACCTTGTATGAAAATGTGCCCCAAGGACAAGTAAACATGGTCTTATCTTGGTCTTCTGGAGCAACCTAAATTTGGTTGTAACCACTAAATCCATCTAAAAAGGAGAAATATTTCCTCCTAGCCAAGTTGTCCAAAACCTGATCAAAAAATGGTAGGGGAAAATAATATCGATGAGTGGCTTTGTTGAGCTCTCCATAATCTACACAGATTCTCCATTTCCTATTTTTCTTTGGCACAACTGCCATAGGTGACACCCACTTACTATCAGAGATAGGATAAATAAATCCTACACAGAGGAGTTTGTCAATTTTGATTTTGACAAGATCCTTTAATGCAGAATTGAGTCTCCTATGTGGCTGGCGTACAAGCCTTATATTAGGATCAGTGTAAATGTGATGTGTACAAATGCTCGAGTGAATTCCCCTCATGTATGTATAGTCCCAAGAAAAATATTTAGACCTCCTTACCAATACATTAAACAATTTATCTTCTTGTGTTTTTGTCAGCCAACTATTGACGTTCAGGGTTTTTCCTTGCAACAACATAATCAATTTTGTTCCAGGATGGGCAATAGGGTGTTGAGAGGACAACTATGAGATATAAGTTGGTGAAATATCATTATATACTCAAAGAAATGACTCATTGTGGGAATCATATTAGCTAAGGGACAATGCATTCCCATTGTAGTGTAGCTTTGTTTCATCCCGCTTATATCAATTGGTTGTCCCAAAAAATTTGGAGCATCCATCATTTCCCCCTCACCCAGACCTATAGCAAGGCATGCTACGTCATCTACTAACTCATCCTCTAATTCCTCTCTATGTTATTTAATTACTACCATGACTAGCGAGGCCAAACTGTCTTGACCATTAGATTCTTCTAGTTCATCAACACAAACCCTATCATGTTCGGTGGGTTTAGCAGGAGGGTACAAGAATAAACGTTTACTATCTGTAATCAATCTTAGTGAAAAAAGTGGCCAACCATGGTCTTCCAAGAATTATTGGATAGCTATCTTTGGGCATAAACGACTGGATTATTTGGAAGTCAACTGGATATTCCCATCCATCAACTTTGACAAGAATATTTTTAATAACGCCCTTCAGAATGGCCATAGACTGATTTTCCATTTGTAAGACTATGGTTATGGGACACAAATCA
The DNA here is from genome assembly GCA_007115665.2 of Sequoiadendron giganteum. Classification (NCBI taxonomy): domain Eukaryota; kingdom Viridiplantae; phylum Streptophyta; class Pinopsida; order Cupressales; family Cupressaceae; genus Sequoiadendron; species Sequoiadendron giganteum. Next base: position 547,067,659 of record CM021109.1, read on the forward strand.
ATAAGACCTAATTTCTCCATCACATCTAGAGTCATCACGTTAATAGCTGCTCCTAAATCCACTAATGCATTTGGTATTGCTGCCTCATTAATTGTAATAGTTATAAGTGGACTCCCAAGATCATCATATTTTGGAGCGACAGTCTTCCCAAACAAAAAGTCAGCTAAATAGCCATCAATGTGAAAAGTATTTATTTTATTTGGCTTCCTCCCCGGTGTTTTAATACATAACTATTTGATTAGCTGGTTTAACTCAGGAAATTCCTTTATTGCTTGCATCAAAGGAACCTTTATTTGTAGTAGCTTGATTTCCTAAATTAATGCAATTTAAGAAGTCAAAGGCATTTCAGGAGTACCTTTCAGAGTTGTTGATTTTAGACGTTCCAGAAATGGTGTCTAAGTTTTCTCTTTTGGAGCGGTATCATTTCTATGTTCATTCAAAGACTGACCTTCCTCCTCCTGAGGTAATTCAATAGCTCCTATTGCTGGAGAAAGCACAATATATTTTGTGGGAGCAGTATGATTGGGTGGCATATCCTTTGTAGGACTTTTAGGCACGGGTTCATCCATGATTTCTTTGATGGTTGGTGGTTGAAGTGTTCTGCCAGAGTGCAACTGAACATTTCCACAATGTATTACATTAAGTCTGATAACATTATCTTGTTTAGTAGAGTAGATTGGCGTATTCTATTGATTTTTCTTAGGATTGGGAAGTGGTTGTGCTGGAAGCAGAGGTTGATTTACCCACTTTTTCTAAGGAGGGTTCTGAGATGGCGGTAACAAATTCTATTGTTGATTCCTCCTAGGCCCAGTATAAAATTGATTTTGTCCCTAATTCCATTGGGGAGCAGTATGTTGTGGGTACCATTGTTGTTGTGATTCATTTGGCCACTGTTGAATTCCCCATGTTTGATTTTCCCATTCAGGGGATCCCCAATAAGGAGTTCCCCAATCAGGTTGTGGAGGTGGTGACTGATTCTAGGATGGAATCCATTGATTACTAACCCAATTATTTTGTGGTCTCCATGCAGGTTTGGAATTTTGTCCATAAGAGAATTTACCTCCCTGGCATTGGTTTAATACATTTATCTCTTCTTCAACTTGAGTATTTTTTTTCTTAGTATTCTTGAGGTCAGCAAGAAGCTCACACTGGTTGGTAGGATGGTTTTTCTCATATAGTTGACAAACATTAACCTTGTCTAAAGTACACTCATGCAAAAGGTGTTTGTTTCGACACCTAGGACAATAGATTGACAAGGTCTTAGGTTTGCAAGTTTTAGCTTGTATGCCATCTAATGTAGTGTTTAGTTGAACGAGTATGTCCATTTTAAGATTTTCTATTTCTTCACAAAGCTTACCTATCTCATTAGACCCTTTGAAAACATTAGTTTTATGGATTCCTCCACAAGTATGGGAGAAATTTTGACACAACTCACATATTTCCTCAAGGCCTAATTGAGACACATCACCTTTTCCCATGAGATCAAGACTTCTTCTAGCGTTGTCATCAAGTCCCTTAAGAAATATAGTCTTGAGAATCTCAATACTAATAGCCTCTTCTCCACATCATTTGGACAAGAAAATAAACCTATCTAGATAGTCCTCTAAACTCTCATCCTCATTTTTCCTAAGTTTAAATAGCTCCTCCTTACGATCACTCACCCTACAATAGCTCTGGTATTTTTGCAAGAAAAAATTCTCCATTTTCCCCCAAGATGTAATACTCCCAGAACCTAATCCCATGAACCAGTGCATGGCCGAATCCTTCAAAGTAGAAGGAAAGAGCTTCAGTTTTTAGTTATCATTTTTATAGTCATAAGTTTGAAACAAGACCTTAAATTCGAAAATAAATTGGTCTGGGTCTTCCAAGGAAAAGCCAGGAAAAGTTGGAAGGAAAGCTAGGGAAATGTTTTTCATCGTAGTATCATCATTTGCACCCAAAGTAATAGGATAAGTAAACGTTCGAGGAGGCTGAGGTTCATTACGGTTGGCATTATTCTAGTTAGGTTCAGCCCTACAATCTCCCATGATGGTCAGAGGAATCTACTCCTCAAAGATAATTTCCTCTATGACAGGGTGTTCTACTAGTTGATCTTCAAGTAAATAGTGGAAAGCCTCTGGTGAATTAGGCTCAAGTAGTTCTTCAATAGTATGGTCGTCTAAGCCTTGGGCCTCCCTATGTATGATTGGAATGTATTTTGGGGGGGTCTTTGGTATAAGTCATCCATGAGGGCCTCTTTTACTGACCATGTAGAAAAGGAAGCCAGACGTGGTATTTTGGCCTAAAATGAGGTATTCAAACGTCTCCTATTAACACTTAAGCAAGAAGGCTATTAGTCCCCAACAATGGCACCAAAAAGTGATAGGTTGTTGTTAGGTCCCATTACTTTAGAATTTAAAACATCAATAAGTTGACCGGGCAGTGTCCAAGGTAGTTTGCAATAGAAGAGAACTTAGATAACTCTTTTTAGATTTTCTGGTTTCTTAAAGACAACTAAAATTAATTTTAGTCTAAGGTCGTCTAACTACTTAACTAGAAAAAAATTTACTGTAAGAAAACTAGAAATATTAAACTAGAAAGCATAAGATAACTAACTTAGAAATCATGAAAAATAAACTAGAAAGCATAGAGACAAGTAAACTAAACAACCGATAAACTACGGAAGTGGAAAAAACTAGTAAACAAGCCATGAAACATCCTCTTGAACAGTAAAAAAAATTCTAACAGTTACAACAAGTAACTCGTGATAATGAAAGATACAGAGTGCTTTGGAACTCCAGACACAAATACCAACAGACTTAGTGATTTCCTACAAAATGATTATCTATGCAACAAAAATGACATAAAAGAAAGTACTTATCTATTTAAGCTATCCTCCCTCGAGTGGTCAGCTCGTGGGTTACTACATTCATTCTCAAGTCACATAAACTAGTGGATCTGAAGTTCTTCCATTAAAGATAATTATCATCCATAGCTCAATAACTCAGAAATTGATAGAAGTTAATCTCTTTATTCATAAGTATTTAGAAATCATATTTGACAACATAACATTACTATTGTGTGTTATCTTCTGCTTTTCTGAAAATTACATCTTTATAGAAAAAATTTAAGTAAGTCCTAGATTTTGGATGGTGTGGATAGCCATTGAAAAAGTCTATAACAGTTTACAATGAACTTTCATGTCTTTAAAACCCATTACATAACATTAAAGAGGCTCAAGTCAAGCCATGAAGTCTTTGAACTTAAAACTTAACATAAATTAAAACTACAACAACTATATCCTTGGTTCAACAACCTCAAGTTCTGGAGTAGGCTTCCAGCATATGTCTTCAATCCTTACTAGAGCACATGTTGGTTAAATGCTCCCTAACTGTTGCATGATGTCTGATTATTGTCCTACAAGATACTAAATCAACCCATTAAATCCGTATTGGTAAAATACTTCAATTAATCATAAGAAATAAAGTTTGTACAATTTTCCTTAAAGATAAACAATTATTTCTCCTAAATTTTAATTAATTGGCAGAGATTGAGGATTGAGCACATATGAATAGTATTTTCCGATATTATTATGATGAGGTTATTTTTACCTCATCAAGGGGGTGGTAGGGATGGAGAGAGAGGTGAGATAGAGATAAACAGAGAGAGTGATGAAGGGAGAAGTAGGTAGAGAGAGGTAGAGGGGAGATAAAGATAAGTAGAGAGGGAAGGATAGGTAGAGAGAGGATAGATAGAGATTAGAGAGGGAATGAGGGAGGGATGAAGAGGTAGGGAGGAAGAGAGAGGTGAGATAGAGAGGTGTAGAGAGATAATGGTAGGGTGTGATGGATGGAGATGTAGGTAGAGAGAGGGATTGGGAGATAGAGAGTAGATAGGGAAGACACGAGGGAGGGAGAAGTATGGAGGGAGAGAGAGGGAGGTGAAAGGTGAGATAGATAACAATGGAGAGAGTGGTAGGGAGTGATGGAGGGAGATGTAGGTAGAGAGAGAGAGAGAGGGATGGAGATAGTGAGAGAGAGGTCTAGAGTGTAAGGGATAAACAATGAGTGAGATAGAGAGAGAGAGAAATGATACAACTTTTTTATTACTAAAATTTGACCTCTTCATTACAAAAATTTGACTAAGTGAAAAATTATAAGATCTTCCTAAAACTAGAATTTGCGTTATAACTAATAGAGATCTGAAACCACTCTCAAACATCTTGAAACTATATATATGAAATATAGCTTAAATTATAAAAAAATAATTTTTCATATGTAAATGTCAACTTAGAATTTTTTTTAATAAGATAACAAGAAGAAAGAGAAAAAAGGAGAAGAAAAAATTTTCAATGTTGAAAAAAATGCGAGCACATAATAAATTGTTGAAGCAAGCCGAAGCACAAGTGTGTTATAACATGCTCTTTTTTGTCAATGCATTCACAAAACGTGAGTACGTTATAATACGAGAACTTTATAACGCGAGCGCATTATAATGTGATTGTGTTATAACATAATCACATTATAATACGGGCAGGTCTTTTCAATGCATTGACAAAATGTGAGCATGTTATAACATGCTCATGTTTTGTCCCGATTTTGGAATCCCCAACCCTTTGGCTTGGATTTGCTTTGGATCACCAACCCAAAGGCTTGGACTACCTTTTCAATGCCCAAAAACATGTTTTTGTAAATTCTACAAAATTTCACATAATCTCATTTGTGCTAACCATAAGCTTTGCATGTGTTTCAAGGTCAAGTAAAATAAACACCTAGGCAATTTTAAGCTCTCTGTTAGCTATTTAACAATGTAATTTTTTTCACATTTTGACTATGTTAAGGATTTCATCTAATTTCTTTTGTTGGTGTATCCATTTTTTTTTCAAAAGCCAAGGTTTTGTAATTTTTACTTTATTTTTTAACCATTCATTAAAATTTCAAATAAATTACATTTTTGTAAACTAGACTCCATTCTACACATATTTAAAAAAAAATCTAAAATGAAGAAAAAGGGTTTTACCCAAAAATGTGGAATGAGATGAGGGACCTTATTTCTCACTATTTCATTAGGAAATGAGATCCACACAATGAAATGATTATCAACCCTTAGGTGAATCAAATCAAACTGGGAATCTTCAAGTTTCCTTATGCTTGAAGGATGGGGGTCAAGGGCAAACAACACTTTGGGGAGAAAAACCAAAAATAGAAAATCAACACCAAAAATGCAATCTAACACTTGAAACAACAATATTAAGCTCAAAATTGAGAGAACCAAAAATTTAATTGCATATTAGAGAAGGAAAGAATGATGTTTACCAATCACCAAAAGTTCTTTTTTGAAGTAGATCTGGGACTCATTCACCTAGGGGCGAATGGGTCCACTATTATGGTTTTTTTGTCACTTTCAAGAGCCTCTAATATAGATCTTAATGTTCCAATTTGCCTAGGTTTCACTGGAAAAATGTAGAAAATGGCTTTAGGATCTTAGTTTCTGTGGGATGACAATAATTTTGACAACTTTTCAAATCTTGCACTTTAGAAGGTCTTCAAGCTTTTTTCAACCTAAGTCTACAATCACACATACAAGAGATAATTTGTTAGTCTTTTGGTGAATAGGGGTTTTCCTTAGTCAAACCCCATTTTGGTAATCAAACCTTGGAATGAAATAATGCATGAAAGAGGGAATGAAGAATGAATAAAACTATGTTACCACTCAAAAAATCCTTGATTGGAACCTTGATAATGTAGGTCTTAGGAAGTCTAAAATTTGCATGATATGGCTTCAATGGATGTGGATATTGACACTTGAATCTTGCTTGAAATAATTCTTTGAATGCTTGATTTGATCATGAAACCTACATACATCAAAATATTAGCTCCAAAAACATGCATGATGCAAGAAGACTTTGATATGATGATTGGATCTTGATTGTTGCAATAAAAAATTGATATTTGTGCTCTTGAATTCCTTTGATTTCTCTTGAAAGTGATCTTGAAATCTCATAAAATTACTAGGTGAAACATAGTGAAATAACCTTGTATTTAACCAAAATTCAAATATCACAAGCCAACATTGAATTATAGATTTCAAAACATTAAAATACCACCAAAAACATAATTTAAATTTAGGTCCTAAGGTTTACGGGGGGGGGGGGGAGGCATTTTCCCATGGACGAATGGGTCCCAAATCCATAAACCTAGGACACACATTGCTCATTGTGAAGTGTTATGTTTAAAGGCATTAATAAATGTCAAGTTTCCCCTTCGGAAAATTTAATTAAATAGGCTTGGAAAATGAATTAAAGGGCCAATTAAGGTATAGTTAAGCTCAATTAATTAAGAGATCCCAAATAAGTGTGTAAATGTAATAAGGTACATTTAACAACACTAAATTAAGACAAATTTAAGTCCAATTTAAATAGGAGAGCCCAAACAAGTGAGAAATTGTAAAGGGTTACATTTTTCTACGCTACATTTAGCCCCCACTTTAGTGAGAGGATGAAGTTGCGTCAAAATCAAACTAAAGTAGACAATCAAAACATATGTATGTAGAAATGACACGATGATCAATCATATAATGCCAAACACTCAAATAAAGAGAAAAAAGGAAAAACAGTAAAAGAGACAAAGGGTGGATCAAGCCTTGACTATCCAATGTGATGTGGAACTCAATTCACCTATTTTTCCAAAAATTATTACAAGTGGAACTGAATTTCCACTATGCAAACAACATGCTCACACAGGCTATTGAAAATTTGGTTGTCCACTAGGTGAGCCTCAAAGGGTGGAAAATGAGAGAATCTTATTAGGCTCCCATACCATACCAAAGGTATACCTTCGATAAATTTAATAAGGCACCACAAAATATGAACTTTGAGCTCCATAAGGCTTAGCAAGCTGCATTATGCTAAACACTTATGATAAAACAAGGCTCCATTGGATATCAAAGTGCATTATTCTTGGTGGCCATAAAAAGGGTTGTAAATTCAAGCTTCACAAGGTTTAGCAAGTTGTCTTATGCTAAAAACTTATGAACAAAATGGAAATAGGATAAGACATGTTGAAGGGGATTTCTCTTAGTTCATGTAAGGTCTCCTTTTAGGGAACATCATGCCTAATGTCTTCAAGAGAGGAGAAGTCTAGGATAAAATATTCAAAAAGAGTAAAGTATTATGCTAAGAAAGGTCACACTCTTAGAGGACATCAAACCTAATGACACCACCAAGAAAAAGACACATCACAAGAAGTAAGAAGACCACACATTGAAACATGAGGAAAGTCTGAAGATCTCCAAAAAAATGATTATGCCAATGTATGCCCCCACTTTAAAGAAATTACTAACACCATGTTGTGAGCAATTAATTTAAAGTAGAAAATGATAGATGCTAACAATAAAGAAGACATAAGAGCTTAATTGGAAAGACCTATGCTAAGTCATATATTTGCAAATAAATCCATGCCATGAAAAAGAAGGGGTTGCCCCCAAAATGAAATCCCAAAATCACATAAGGGATCCATAGATTCAGGGTCAACATATGTCTTTGCTACAATGATATTATAGAGCTCTAAAACATCATCGTTCCCCAAATACTTGTAGAATTGGAAGAATGACACATAGAGAGTGAAAACAAACAAAAATCATGTTGGGTCAACATGAAAGAGACCTAAATGTATCAATTCCTTGTGTCATCGCCAAAAGGAAACACAAAACAAAAGAAAAGATAAAATTTTATGACATATAGAAGAATGAAGGTACAAATAGAGGAATGAACATGAATAGATACATCAAATAGAATAGTATGGGATCACATTACAAACATACAATCACAAAAATAAAATGGAAAATAAAACAAAGGAAAGACTAGTAAGGAACATGTGAGTCAAACTATAGTAGGTCATCTGCATCCCAGTCTTGTTGATCATATGCAGAAGTTAGATAACTAGCTAAAGGGACAAAATCAAGTACCAAACTAGGACAATCACAAATCTCATCACATGATGAAACACTCTTTGAAAGAGGATCATCACGATTGTTATAATTTAAGCTCATAGAAGAGGAAAATAATAAATTCAGCTCATTATGCACTTATTCATCATTTTTTGTAGTTTCATTATCATCATCCAAGTTAATCACAATAGAAGGTTTAATGACAATATCCATAGGAGATGCTTGTTGTTATTGTGTTTTAAGTTTAGGAGTTTCTTGTTTTGACAAGGGAGAAGAATCATCATGCATTGTTTGAGGTAAGTTTGGATTTTGATTTTGTATGGAGTTCTTTTCTTCTTTTTCTTGTAATAAATGAGCAATAGCATGATGTGTACACCTACACTCTCTAGCATTTATGTTTATTCTTGTTCTATTTTAAAGTTTTGATTGTGTAAGGGTGGGTTTATCAACCATAGGTTTATTTTCTTCCCTTAATGGAGGAACAAAAGGAACCATGGGAGGTTGTTCAACCACTTTCTCTTTAGATTTGTAAACTTGTTTGATTTTAGGAGGGACAACATGACTTATTTGGTTATCTTGTGGTCTCTTATAGGAAATGGGTGGATGATTTTCTATGTTTTGGTCTTCGTTACTTGGAAGGGCTCTTGGTTTAATCATAGTTACATCTAGGATAGGAGGCTCAATTAGGGGTTGACCTACATGTTTGTAAGGGATAACTCTGTTATTCATTTTGTCTTAAATTTTTTATATGATTTGACAAAGAATTCCTCACAAGGCCTAATAGGTTCTATAGGTTTAGGCCAAAATAAATCCAATGAGAAGTTCCCACGGGAAGACACAGGGTTAAAGCCATTATGGTGCACAATAAAGATTTCATTTCCAAATGGAAACTTTAAACATTTATGCACAATCGATGGGATGAAATTCATGGAGTAAAGCCATGGATAACCTAAATTTACACAAAATTGGTCTGATGATGGGATGATGTAAAATGAGACATGTCATTTTTTCGGTCCAACTTTCAAGGGAAGAGTTATCAAACCTATCATAGGGAAAACAAAACCATTATGTGTTTTGATCCATTCTTTCAATTTTTCATAAATATCTTGTTAAAGCTCATGAAAAAATAGGAATTCTTCAGTGATCACATTCTCTACACAAATGTGATCAATTAATATCCCATTAGTAGGTTTTTCATTGATTCTTACAACTATGTAAAGAGGACCATCAAGTGCATGTTTAATTATGTCATTTTTTAAGAAAGCAATGTCAAGAAACATCTTAGTTAGGCCCTTACAAGGTTAAAATTCAATTAGTATAATCATAGTGTCTAATTTATCTGTGTTTTCAGAATTTATGTTAATATTCATCACATCATTCTTTGTTTCACTAGCTTTGCCAAAGGAAATGTTATGATTTGGCATAGGATTAGTAAATATTTGTAAATTTTGATTAGGAGGGGCTACATACTTATTACCTTGATCATTAACACCACCAATTTGAATATGATTAGAATCAATGAGGTCTCGCATAAGATGTTTAAGAGGCTTGCAATATTCTATATCATGTCCATTTTGTCAGTGAAAATGGAAATAGGAATTTGTTCTATAGTTAGAAGGTAGAGGCTTAGTAGGAGATGGAGCTCTAACAAGAGGTAAGGAAATTAAGTTCTTGTTTAAGAGCTACAACATGGTATTATGAAGGGTGTTAGGTAGAGGGGTAAATTGTCTATTTCTATTGACAAATGTGTATGATTTTTTTTTATTCATAGAGGTCACTTGGTTATCAACTTGTTGAGTTGGTTGAGGGGGATTAAGCTATAAGAATCCCTTATGTTGTTTCTTGAATGGTTGATAATTTTTATGAGATTTGGATTCAAATTTTCTAGGATGACTAGAGGGAGTTTTCACTTCATAACTATTAAGCAAATTTTGATAATTACGGAGGGCGGTACACAACTATGTGAAGAAGGGAAAATTTAACATCTCAAGTTAGTTTTGAATTTGTTTTGAAAATTGGAAATGAACATTCTTTGAAGGTCATCATCGAGAATCTTAATATTTATTTGTGAGTAAAGTGATTGGTATTGTGCTATGAAATCAGTGATCTTTTCATCATCCTTTTGTTTGCATGTCATTAAATTAGCCAAGGTCATATTAGGACCCATATTTATTTGGAAATTAATGTAGAAGGCACCAATAAGTTCATTTCAAAGAATAAATATATTGAATTACTAGGTAAGGAGAAAAACCACTCCAAAGAAGTATCCTTCAAGGATCTAGGGAAGAGTTTAGCCAAGAGTTTATCCTAAAAAATGAAGTCACTATATAGGGTTGTATATGCAGAAATATGGCTAACATGATCTCCTTTTCCACCATATTTTACAAATATAGGGATCTCTATACCTTGTGGCATTTTTGTTCTCAATATATCCAAGCACAAGGGATTTCATTTGACATATTGTGGAGGTTGGCCATTTTGATTTTGACTTAATGTAGAAATTTTTTGTTGGAGGGATGAAACATTTTGCAAGAGTGTGTAAAGGACAAGAACATTGTGAGTGTTGTGAGATGGAGGTGTATAAGGTGGAGATGTATATGTATCCAGAGGGCAAGTGGCTTGTAATTTTTTGAGAGGAGATGGATTGGGAGATATGAGATTTGAATGCACAAAGCTAAAGGGAATCCCAGTGGAAATACCTAAGGAAGTGTTGACATTGCTAGTAGGTTTTATGGTTTTTGTAATAGTTGGATTGGTGTATGTTGGAATAGAGGTCATGGTTGTGGGAGGAGGAAATAGATTTTCACCTTGACTTTGAGTATACCCAAAAGTTTGAGCACAACTACCTAAGGGGGAACATGTTTATCAATGACATGAGCTAAGCCACAAACAATCTCTATTCCTTGTTCATTTTCAATTATTCTCTGCATGTTAGCTATCATAGGGACCACATTAGGAGCATTGCAATTAGAACTCACAAAATATTATAATTTATCAAGTTCTTCATCCATTCTTCTAAGGATTTTAGGATGGATACTAGTAATAATTGTATTAACATCAATCACATTAGGTGTAGGTAGGGACTTGTCATAGGAAATGAAGTGTTAAGGTTATGATCCATAGTGGGTTGACTAGTGCCAACACTATGAGTGAAAGATTTAGAAAACCCAAGATCCACAACGAATGGTGTATCACAGAATGCAATGAGTCTCAAACTGCATCTCATGACAGTATTGACAATATGAAACCAAGTTGTGAAGCTCATACAAGTTTCACAAACTCGGTGTGCACCCAAAATGGATAAGAGGTAGAATGTAATGAAATAGCCTAGAATGTAAAGTGCAATGCAATAAGCAAATTTCAAATGTCAAAAAAGATAATTTTTTTTATTATTCTATGCAAAAACTTTAAAATAATGTCTTTTAAATGTAATTTTGAACTTAAACAATGCATTGATTTTGAAAAATTATGCTTAATATGATGAAACAAAAATTCTAAAATCTGCAGTTCAACAAATTGAAAACAACAAACAAAATGCAAAAATAGAGATTATAATGCCCAAAAATGTAGGAAAAGTCCCTAATCAGGGACTCATCCACCCATGGGTGAATAGGTCCTAGCTCAAGGTTTTGAAAAATGAATTTATAGATTTTTGAGTTGATTCTTATGGTTTTCAGATTTTGGACTAAGATAGGTGGTTACAGTTTTAAATTTATGTAAAATTAAGTGTAAATCCAAATGCAAAATTGTGATAAATGAAAAACTAGGAGACCTAATTTGAAATGCAATTTTGATTCAATTTTGTATTGTAAATGAATGATGATGCAATGGTATGTAAAAACTATCCAAAATGATTGATTTTTTTGAATTTTCCATATTTTAAAGAATGAAAAAATGAAAACCTAAAACCCTAAAGGAAATGCAAAATAATGCAAGTTAAGAGCCCTAAATGAGATGAAATTCAATGCAAATGAATGAAAAATCTAGATCTAGGGCTGAAAATGTACTCCAAATTAGCAAGGTATAATGCTCAAAGGTTAGGTTCACCAAAATTAAATGAAGAAAAATAGAGTTTTACCCAAAAATGTGGAATGAGATGAAGGACTCTTTTTCTCACTATTTCATTAGAAAATTAGACCCACATAATGAAATTATTATCAACCCTTGGGTGAATCAAATCAAAGTGGGAATCTTCAGATTTCCTTATGCTTGAAGGACGGGGGTCAAGGTCAAACAACACTTTGGGGATAAAAACTAAATATAGAAAATCAACACCAAAATTTCATCTAACACTTGAAACAACAATATTAAGCCCAATACTGATTGAACTCGAAATCAAATTGCAGACCAGAGAAGGGAAAAATGATGTTTACCAATCACCAAAAGTTCTTTTTTGAAGCAAATCTGGGACCCATTCACCTAGACTCATTTGCCTAGGGGCGAATGGGTCCACTACCAAGGTTTTTTTGTAGCTTTTAGGAGCCCCTCTGATATAGATCTGAATCTTCTAATTGTTTAGGTTTCACAGTTGAAATGTTGGAAATGGCTTTGGGATCTTAGTTTTCATGAGATGAATTTTTTTTTTATAACTTTTTCAACTTTGCAAATCTTGTATTTTAGAAGGTATTTAAGATTTCTTCAACCTAAATCTACAATCACACATACAAGAGATAATTTTTTTTGTTTTTGGTGAATAGGCGTTTTCCTTGGTCAAACCCCATTTTGGCAATCAAACCTTGGATTGAAATAATGCATGAAAGAGATAATGAAGAATGAACAAAACTATGTTACCACTCAACAAACCCTTGATTGGAACCTTGATAATGGATATCTTAGGAAGTTTGCAACTTACATGAGATGATGTCAATGGATGTGGATCTTGACACATGAATCTTGCTTGGAATAATTCTTTGAATTCTTGATTTGATCATGAAACGTACATCACAATGTTAGCTCCAAAAACATGCATGATGCAAAAAGAATTTGATATGATGATTGGATCTTGATTACTGCAATAAAACTCTAATATTTTTGCTCTTGAATGCCTTTTATTTCTCTTTAAAAGTGCTCTTGAAATCTCATAAAATTGCTAGGTGAAACATAGTGAGGTAACCTTGTATTTATAGGTATGTATCCTTAATTTCTTAAAATTCAAATATCACAAGCCAGAATTGAATTATAGACTTGAAAACATTAAAATACCACCAAAAACAATTTAAATTTAGGTCCTAAGGTTTATGAAGGACCCATTTTCCCATGGGTGAATGGGTCCCAGGTTCATAAACCTAAGATACACATTGCTCATTGTGAAGTGTTATGTTTAGGCATTAATAAATGTTGGGTTTCCTCTTCATAAAATGTAATTAAATAGGCTTGGAAAAATAATTAAAGGGCTAATTAAGCCATAATTAAGTTCAATTATTTAAGAGGGCCCAAATAAGTGTGTCAATGTAATAAGGTACATTTAACAACACTAAATTAAGATAAATTTAAGTCCAATTTAAATAGGAGGGCCCAAACAAGTGAGAAAATGTAAAGTGTTACGTTTTTCTACACTACATTTTTTATTAGTTTTCAAAAATTATAGGGGTAGCACGACCAAATTTCTATTTTTTAGGATGTGTCCACTTTGAAAATTAGTAAAAAATCATATATTCATGAAAAAATTATCAAAAAAATTGGGCATAAACTACATGTTAGCTAATTTTGCACTAAAGAAATTTTAAAAATACTAAAAAAAAGTTAACATTTTGAGGGAGCCACAATAGACACTATATTACGTTTTTTTGACAAAAATAGGACAAATTTCTATGGCTCCCTTTTTTTAACCCCTTAATCTCTACCATTTAAAAATAAAATTATTAGTTTAGAAAGTAGATTCAAATCACTACGACTCTTGTTTTTATTGCATCTTAAAATTTTGAGTGTAACTATCCTCAATTTCTCATCCAAAGTTAGTATTTCATTATTTCAAAAAAAAGTGGCCACTTAATACCCCCTTTTGGCCCCTCATCTTTGGGCACTTACCCAACTACTAACCCTAATTGTGATGACATAGTCACCTTCGAATTCTCCACAAATCTCTGCAACAAAATATTTTTGACCAGTGACTTCAACCATAGGTCAAGTATGTGAACCTACATCTCATCTCATTGTGTTGAAGACATCAACACCATAACTTTGGCAGGGGCTTAAATATATTCTCTTAAAACTCCCCATGAGCCAAAGCTCTTCATTTAGTTTTTGGAGGAAGCATCTACAGCAGGGGCAGGCACAAACTCACCTTTCTCTTCATTATCATCTTTCTTTTTCCATATCTTATTCATTTATTTCTTCATCTCCATTGGATCCACATTCTTTACCAGATTAGCCTTCTTTTGTGAAATGTAGGGTTTCATATTCTTCCTGAACTGTAGAACTTAGCAATGTGTCCTGATTTATTACATTTGTAACAAGTGAGACCTTTTTGAACAGGCTCAATTCTAGCCTTTCTAGATCTACATTCATTAGCCTTATGCCCAAATCCATTACATGTATAACATTATTCATTGAAAGATTGAAACCTCATGCCATTGTTATAACCATTTATTATTTAATTTCTACATTCAGTAGCTCTATGACCAAATCTATTACATATATAATAGTAATCGAGAAATGATTGAACATTCTAATTTATTCTGCTTCTGCATTATATAACCTTATGTCCAAACTTATTGCAAGAATAACAATAACCATGAAAAGATGGGTACCTTTGTACATTTGGTTATCTGATCGGTGGTCTTTTGAAGTCTTTCTTCTAGTTCCAAACCTTCTTGAAGTTGTTCTTCTTGTCATTCTTCTTTTCAGTATTGTTTGGAGTTTGATATGTTTTTGAACTTTCTCCTTTCTCAAACCCTAATCCTTCTTTTTCCTTAGAAACCTTATGATTTTAAATATTTCTCCTTTCGCAAACTCTAATCCTTCTTTTTCCTTAGAAACATTATGATTTTCAATCATCTCATCAAATATTGTAGTAATCTTCTTGAATCTTTGTTGTCTCTAGATCTGATATCAAAGTTACAACCTCTTGTTCAAGCTTTGAACATTCTTTAAATTTATCTTTTAGTTTAATATTCAAGCAGTCTTTAATTGGCAATTTTAGATTGGTGATTGTAGACACTGAAAAATGTCTTGAATAGTATCATACACTCAAATCAAGTATACTAACATCATTTCATCCTAAAACCTATCCTCTTTTTGTTTAATTGGTTAAATTAGCCTAGCTATTTAATTAATTGTGTCATTTTTATCTATTAATCTAATTAATTTAATTAGGTTAATTCATCTATTTTCATACCAACATTTCATCCTATTATATTGAATAAATCAAATTATTTAATTTAAAATCCCTAAGTCTCCTTATTTAATTAAATAACCCTAAGTTATTTAATTAAATATCATTCCACCTGTCCCCCATTCATTAAATCATTTTATTTAATGAATACCATCTAATTATTCTAAATTTCCCTAATTGTATAATTAAGCCTTTGTTTAATTATCAATTACTCGTTAATCTAATTCCCCCCCACTTGCAAGGGAATATTTCTCCTTTGCACATTCCTCTAAAAGGAATATTCCCATGGAATATTCCTTCCCCCTTTTTGCACAATTAAACTTTGTTTTAATCTACTAAATTATCATTTTTCCTCACCCATGAGAATATTCTCCCCTCATTTGAAAAAAGGAATATTCTTACTTAGCTTTGTATGCAAGTTAACTCAAAATTTCTTACAATGCAAGTTAACTTGTGACCTCTTGTATAGGTCAAAAGTGTGTTTGTTTGAAGGAATATTAACCTTTGATTAAAATCTCATCCATTGATGAGAACCCATGATCCATGCCTCCAAATTCATCCATTCTTGACCATTGATTAGCTTTTTTGATCTCAAACCTCCTTTTCTCATTTGCTTTCTTATAAATAGGTCACTATTTGGAGAAAAATGGATCCATCTTTTAACATTAGAGTTATTTTGTTAAAATCACTCACACTCACATTCATATTTAGCACATATGTAGCATCTTTTTTTATTTCACTTACATATTAGCTTAGCTTCCATTAATGGCTTCCATGATCAAATAATGCATCTATTTAGTTTGTTTATTAATTAGGGTTTGAATCTTTAGTTTAGAATCCATTTAGAATTAGCTTAGCATTTGCACATCTACATCATTTTAGCATAAAATCTTGTTAAATTAGCTTGCATCATGCTCATTTAGATTAAAATCATGTTTTCATTTACATCTCACAATTGTTCCATCAGTTTTCTTCAATAAAACTAACTGGAACAAGCTCATTTATCCACGAGATTGGGAAAGGGTCACCATTCCACATCAACACAACACCACTCCCACAATGGGATAGGTTTCAATGGATTAGAGTAGGCATTTTAAAAGATTTCATAGTTTAGTATGCTTAGTTTTAAGTGGATACTTGGTTTAATTTACACTTTATTGATCTTGTTGTAATTAATGTTAGTGGCTTCATTATGCTTTGATTCTTCATGGATCAAGCGTAATCAACCCGTGCTAATTTTTTGTTCATAGTGATAGTTTCATTTGATTGCTTGAGCTCCTTGATTCTATCTATAGCTTTCTTGAGTTTCTCTCTCAACTTCTAATACACTCATTTGCATCACTAAGATCCCTTTTTAGATCTTTGTTCTTCGATTACACTTTATCTAAATCTTTAAGGGTTTATTGAGTTCTCCTTCCATGTCAACTACATAATCTTCTTTAGTAAAACCTTCAAGGATACTTTCTTGTATCCATGTATTTAACCTCCAAGATCTTCCTCAGTGATCAAGCTAATTGGAGGAACCAAGTTCTTATACCAATTATTGAACACCTAAAATATTGAGCGGGGTGCATTAGTATTCACTATAATTCATTAGATTTAACAACTTTAAGAATTCATCCAAAGTATCAAATCAAACTTGCAGTAATGGAAACAAACACATGTAAGGCATGCAACACATTAAAGAATACAAGAATGCTAGATTTATGTGGAAAAACCAAAAAGGGAAAAACAATAGTGGGGATTAGCTCACAATATATTATAATTAGTGATAAGATTATAGAACGGATCACTGCCAGGTGGACTCACTATTCGGAGGACTCACTGTCCAGAGAATAGAGAATATAATAGATGGCTCACTACTAGGAGGAAGGTGTTGGATGTTGTGGTTGTATTTATGATTTGTGGTTGTCATTTATGTCAACACTATTAGAATTAATATCTTTAAGACTATAGATGTCGAGGATATTAAGAAAATTGTAATAAAATATGTTATAGGTTATCTAGGAAGTAGTGAAGATTAGTATGATGAAAATTTCAGTATGTTGATGGTGAGCAGTTATGTATTAAATATTTTGTTTGCCGATGTATGTAGTTTCTACTCCGAAAGTTTCAGAGGAACGCATGAAGATTTGAGAAAGTTATAAGGTTTTGTGTTCTGTCAGTTATTTTTCTACTGGAAATGGTGTTCATAGAAGATGATAATGTGTTTCTGGTAATCTGAGTTTTTGCATATGTTCTTGAAGTTTTTGTGGATGTTTCTAGATCATGTTTTATCTATGTTGCACATCTGCATTGATCATTGTGCTCGCGATCCGAGATTTTATCTTGCGTGTTCATGTTTTTCATGTTCATGGCCGACAAGGTGATTGAAGCGTGTTATGGATCTCCAAGGAAGAATATTTGGAGGTGTTTTGTGTTTGAGGGCATTTTTTTGGGTCTATACTATGTTGTGGTTGACCTTGGTTGATGCGCATTGATAATATTTATTGTTTTGGGCTGACAGTTTGCATTCATTCTATTATTTTTTTGAAGCCGACATGAAGTAATGCAATTTATTGTTGTGGATATATATAAGTGATTTTTTCTTCATTTGATATGTATGCAAATGCAAAGTGCATGAGTGTTATGTGTGAATAAGGTTCAGATCATTCGAAGGCAGAGCGAAGTGTGAAGAAGAGTGAAAGAGAGTGAAGAAGTGTTCATGTGCTTAACTGGAATTGGAATTGTACTCAGGCATTAGCAGATGCTACTTTCTCAGTTCAAATTCTTTAGATGGATTTAATATAAATGTTCTATGTAAGACAATGAGTCTTCCTTTGAGTAGTGATCTCTAGGCAGTGTGCCTGAATGCATGTGCATTCCTCATTTATTCTTCTTATACTTTTATCAAGGTATAACTTGTGGATTAACCTCCACCATGGTTTTTACCCTTATAAGGTTTCCATGCAAAAAATTATTGGTGTTATGTGTGTCTCTGATGTGCTATTGATTCATGCTTTCTCTGTTATTAATCAGATCTAAGAATGAAGGCTAATAAGTTTAATAAGTTTGAAATTATGTGATAACTAACTCATCCCCCCCTCTCAGTTCTCTTCCCTTATGTTTCCAACAATTGGTATCAAAGCAGGTTCCTTGGAAGAAGTTTAACAACTTGAGGTGATCTAGGATGGTGACATACAAGAAGGATAGTATGAGATTTTATGGAACAAATCATTCTCTATGGAAGACTCGAATGGAGTGTCATCTGAGATGCATCGGTGAATCCTACTGGAAAATTACAAGTAATAGGTATGTTATTCCTCAAAATGGTCCTACTACTACTATTGATATTAGGGATGTTGAATATAATATCAAAGCTAAGAAAGCATTGTTGAGTTCTTTGACTGATTCTAAGATGACAAATTTTATAGAGTTGAGGTCTGCTTATGAGATCTGAGAAAATTTGGAAACATTGTATGAAGGAGATGCAAATGTAAAGATTGGTAAGCTAAAAATTCTGAAAGGGAAATATGAATTGATGAAAATGGGTGATGATGAAAATATTGTTAGTTTCATGCAAAGAGTGAATGAACTTGTGTGTGGCATCAGATATGTTGGTGGATAGTTAGATGAATCAGAGATTCTTACTAAAGTGCTTAGATCCTTGCCTATTGCATACAAATTTAAAGCAAAAACTATTGATGAGCTTTAGACTACGGTAAATGTAACCAGAGATATGTTGGTTGGTAAACTTACTGCTTTTGAGTTGAGTGAATTCGGTGATGCCCTTCCTAAGACAAAATCTGCATTTGAAGCTACTACTTCTGGGAGAGACAAGCAGAGATATGATCCGGGTGAAAGTTATTCTAGAAAGGTATTCATGTATGAGGAAGAAATGAGATAGATTGAAGAAGAATAAAGAGAGTCGAATGAGCTTGAAGCACTTATTGTCAAAAGGGAAGCCAGAGGAGAAGGTAAGTGTCAAGGAAATTTTCCTATAATTTTTTTTCCTTGAAATAAGATAGGTCATTTTGCATCAAGGTGTCTAGAAAGAGTTCCTAAGCCAAGATATTTCAAGCCTAAATTTCAAAAGAAGTATTATTATGCTACTGATGAAGGTGTGAAAGATGATGAATCTGACAAAGGGAATGCAAGTGAAGATGAGTTTGTGTTTATTTCTATCAAAGAAAATAATCATATGTCTACTAAATTTGCTAGTTGTACAAAAGTGGAGAAAGCCCTAGCTACTTGAGTTGAAGAAAACGATGAATGGGTAATTGACAGTGGATGTTCACATCACATGACAGGTGAAAAAATAAAATTTGTAAGCCTGGAGAAGTATGATGGTGGTCTTGTAAGATTTGGTGATAACAATGGTGGTATAATCCATAGCAGAGGATGTATTTTTTTTTATGGTAAGCATAATACTGATGATGTTCTTTATATTGAAGGTTTGAAGCATAATATTCTGAGTGTTGTACAAATGGTTGATAAGGGATATAATCTTCAATTATAATATGGAAAGTGTAGAATACTGGGAAGTTTTGGAAATGTGATTGCTTCAGGTACTAAAACAAAATGTAACATATTTCATCTGAATATTACTAGTAAAAGTTTGTATGATTGCTCAAGTTGATTAAAGTTGGTTGTGGCATAGAAGAATGTGTCATGTAAACTTTGAAAATATTATCAAGATAAGTTTCTCACAGGCTGTGTAAGATATTCCTAAGTTGATGAAGCCTACTAATTTCATATGCAAGGAATGTCAGTTAGGAAAGAAAAATAGAACTTCATTTCACAACAAACAACATTGTTGAAATGAATTGTTGGAGCTTGTGCATATTGACTTGTGTGGTCTTGCTAGAATCAAAAGTCTACAAGGTTATGGGTATTTCATGTTTCTTATTGATGATTACTCTAGGATGATGTGGGTTACTTTCTTAAGGGAGAAATATGAATCTCTAGAGAAGTTCAATATATTTAAGGCTATGGTTGAGACAGAGATAGGTCTAAAGATTAAGTGTCTGAGATTAGATAGAGGTGGTGAATTCACTTCCGGTGAGTTTAATTCTTTTTGTGAAGAACATGGGATAAAGAGACAATTATCTGCACCAAGGACCCCTCAACAAAATCGAGTGGTGGAAAGGAAGAACATGACAATTCAAGATGCTACTAGAACTATGATGCTGGAAGGAAAATTCCCTTATATCTATTGGAGAGAAGCTGTGAGTACTACTGTTTATATCCTCAACCGGGTATAAATCAAAGGTAATACTGGTAAGACTCCTTTTGAGCTATGGTTTTGTCATAAGCCTACTATTAGATATTTCAAAATCTTTGGGAGTAAATGTTATATTAGAAGAGATGATGATGTAGGAAAGTTTGATGCTAGAAGTGATGAAGGAATATTTCTTGGTTATTCTACTAAGAGTAAGGCTTATCGGTGCTACAACAAGACATTGAATAAAATGGTTGAAAGTGAAAATGTTAAGGTTGATGAAGACATTTCTAGACCCTCCAGAAGCTGTGGATATGATTCTGAAGATCAGAATGAGAGTACAAACAAGAGTCAGAATTCAAATCAAGTTCAGATCATTCTGGTGAATCAAGAAGAACAAGAAGAAGGAGAGACTAGTAAAAGCATAGAAGAGAGATCAAAAGATCCTAAAATTCAAGAAAAATCTAAGACTCCAAGGTATGTGAGATTAAATCATTCAAAAAATTAGATTATAGGAGACAAGAATAAAGGTGTCCAGACTAGGAGAAAAATTGCAGAAGAATACTGTTTAATTTCAAAGGTTGAGCCAAGTAATGTTAATGAAGCATGCAAAGATGAACATCGGATTGAAGCAATGTAAGAAGAACTACAACAAATTGAGAAGAATAATACATGGATTCTTGTTCCTAGACCTAAAGACAAAAATGTAATTGGAACCAAATGGGTCTTTAGAAACAAACTGAATGAATAAGGTGAAGTTATTAGAAACAAAGAAAGACTAGTATGCAAAGGATACTCTTAGATGGAAGGAATTGAATTTGAAGAAACTTTTTCCCATGTTGCTAGAATTGAAGCTATGAGACTGTTTCTTGCTTATGTTGCTTACAAAAACTACAAATTCTATTAGATGGATGTCAAGTCAACATTTCTAAATGGTGAATTAGAAGAAGAGGTGTATATTAAGCAACTTGATGGATTTCAGTTAATTGATCAAGGAGATATGATATTTCAGTTGAAGGAAGAATTGCATGGACTCAAACAAGACCCTAGAGCTTGGTATGCTAGATTGGATAAGTATTTGTTGAAGCATGGATTTAATAAAGGTACTGCTAATAGTAATATTTATTTCAAGATTGATGTAGATAAAGATTTTTTTGTGGAAGTCTTTGTTGATGGTATCATTTTTGGAGGAGATGATGGTTTGTGCATGAATCTTGCTAATGAGATGCATAATGAGTTTGAGATTTCAAAGATTGGAGAGTTGAAATTATTTTTGGGATTGCAAATTACTCAGTTAGATAAAGGAATATTTATATCTCAGTCCAAGTATGTGAGAGAACTGCTAAAGAAATTTGGTATGGAAGATTCAAACCTGATCAGTACACCCATGATAACTAGATGTAATTTGACACAAGATGATGATTCTCTGAAGGAAAATCAGACTAGATACAGATCAATTATTGGTGGATTGATTTATTTGACTCAAACTAGACCAGACATTATGAATTTTGTATGCATTGTTGCTAAATTTCAAGCTGATCCTAAGGAATCTCATGTGACTGTTGTGAAGAGGATTTTCAAATACTTGAAAGTAGCCGTTGATTTTGGTCTATGGTATCCTAAAGTTGATGATCTTACTTTAATTTCCTTTACTGATGTTGATTGGGTAGGAGATGTGAATGACAGGAAAAGTACTAGTGGTGGTGCATTTTTGCTGGGAAAGAAGATGATTTTATGGTGAAGTAAAAAGAAGAATGTTGTTTCTTTGTCTACTGCAAAGGCAAAATACATTGCTCCTGCTAACAATTGTACTCAAGTATTGTGGATGAATAAAATGTTGAAAGATATCAGAGTTGTGTATGATGAAACTATTGCCATATTCTATGATAATTCAAGTGCTATAAAAATTTCTAAGAATCTAGTGTTGCATTCAAAGACCAAGCATATATCTACCAAGTACCACTTTTTGAGAGAAAAAATGAGTGATAAGGAAGTCAGACTAGAGTATGTGCCTACTAAGGAACAAATTGCGGACATCTTTGCTAAGCCTTTTCCTAAGGATACTTTTGAGTATCTCAGAGGGAAGTTAGGGGTGAGTACCCCTCCTAATCAGAACTAAGATGCATAGTCTTTGCATCAGTCTGTTCACTTCATAGTCATATCTTGATTCAGATTGATGTTGTGGTGGTTGCTACTCAGGGGGAGTAGTCAGATGATTCAAATATGTAGTTCAGAGCTTGTGTACCTTTTCCATTGATGTCAAAGGGGGAGAAGAGTAATGTAAAAAACTATGGAAGAATTAAAAATAAAGGGGGAGAAAAATAATGTGAAAAACCTTGAAAGAACTAAGGGAGAGAAGAGCAATATATAAAGGGGAGATTGTTGGTTGTGTTGATGGTGTTTTATTTCCACATCATGTGTTGCAATCAATGCCAAAGGGGGAGATTGTTGGATGTTGTGTTTGTATTTTTTATATGTGGTTGTCATTGATGTACACACTATTAGCATTAATGTCTTTAAGAATGTATATGTCGAGGATATTGAGAAAATTATAATAAAATATGTTACAGGTTGTTTGTGAAGCAATGAAGATCAGTATGATGAAAAGTTTAGTATGTTGATGGTGAGAAGTTTCATATTAAAGGGTCTGTTTGCTGATGTATGTAGTTTCTACTCTAAAATTTTCAGAGGTGCGCATGAATATTTGATCAAGTTATAAGCTTATGTGTTCTAATAGTTATTTTTCTACTAGAAATGGTGTTCACAAAAGAAGATAATGTGTTTTAGGTAATCTGAGTTGTTGCATATGTTCTTGAAGTGTTTGTGGATGTTTCTAGATCATGCTCTATCTATGTTGCACGTCCACATTGATCATTGTGCTCGTGATCCAAGATTTTCTCTTGCGTGTTCATTTTTTTCATGTTCATGGCCGACAAGGTGATTGAAGTGTGTTGTGGATCTCCGAGGAAGAATATTTGAAGGTGTTTTGTGTTTAAGGACATTGTTTTGGGTCTCTACTATGTTGTGGCTGACCTTGGTTGATGTGCATTGATAATATTTATTGTTTTGGGTCGACAATTTGCATTCATTCTATTATTTTGTTGAAGCCAACACGAAACAATGTAATTTATTATTGCAGATATATATAAGTGATTGTTTATTCATTTGGTATGTATGCAAATGCGAAGTGTGTGAATGCTATGTGTGAATAAGGTTTAGATCATTTGAAGGCAAAACAGGGTGTGAAGAAGAGTGAAAGAGAGTGAAGAAGTGTTCATGTGCTTAACTAGAACTGTACTTAGGCATT
This sequence comes from Sequoiadendron giganteum, assembly GCA_007115665.2. Classification (NCBI taxonomy): domain Eukaryota; kingdom Viridiplantae; phylum Streptophyta; class Pinopsida; order Cupressales; family Cupressaceae; genus Sequoiadendron; species Sequoiadendron giganteum. Next base: position 547,091,425 of record CM021109.1, read on the forward strand.
AGCAGATGCTACTTTCTCAGTTCAAATTTGTCAGATGGATTTAATCTAAATGTTCTATGTAAGATAGTGAGTCTTCCTTTGAGCAGTGAGCTCTAGGCAGTGTATCTGAATGCATGTGCATTCCTCATTTATTCTTCTTATACTTTTAACATGGTATAACCTATGGATTAACCTCCACCATTTTTTTTCCCCTAACAGGGTTTCCATGCAAAAAAAATCTTGGTGTTATTTGTGTCTCTAATGTGTTGTTGATTTATGCTTTCTTTGTTATTAATCAAATCTGAGAATGAAGGGTAATAAGTTTAATAAGTTTGAAAATTTGTGACAACTAATTCACCCCCCCTCTCAGTTGTCTGCCCTTGTGTTTCCAACATAAGGGTGGCTCACTACAAAATATTTGAACTAATACAATGCATCTACCATATGCTGAAGATAGTTTCAATGAATCTCGGTAAACTAATGTTACACACTTCATGCTTCATTGTTATCAAACTCTGCTCTATAACTCTTCATGGTGCATCACATTTGCATCACACTCTGCTTGTTTTCACATCATCCACACTCATACATACATAACACTACTCATAACCACACACATACAATGTCAAAATCATCTTACATTTATATGCATTACCTTCACAAATACTTACAACATCAATTAGTTCAACCTAATTAGATATACCATGCAATCCAACAATTTTTTGGCTCAAGATCTAAACATACATGCTTCCAAAATATGTAACACTTCAAAATAGGTCAGCAATGTTGGGATATGGTGTTGTACACCATTCTATAAATTGATTTATTATAATATTGTAATTAAATAATTATTTAGTTGTGATACACCTTGGTGGTGTTGTTAATCACACTGGGAAATTATTTGGGGACCCACTTATGTTGTATTGTAACATTTACATATTATTATTTAATGTGTGGGAGACATGTGATAATAATTTAATATTGGGGAAATATTAAATAATGTGATGTATTAGTACCCAATATTAAATAAAGGGTTAGTGTTGTTTTGTATTCACATATTTTTGGGGTACATGGTTTCACCTTACCACTAGTTGTATTTTGTGTGAGCTTGTGTCTATAAAAGAAAACACATATGTAGTGGTTTAGGTTGGGTTGAGTGGGTTGGATGTCATTATTGAGTCTTCTTGAGGAGTGCATTTGTGAAAGTATGGCATGGGATGTGTGGATTCATGCTTGGACACATGGGAATGCATTAGAGGGATTGATACTTTACATGTGTTCATTGTAACTCTTGTATTTTCTTATTGCTAAATAATATGATGGAGTATGGATGCTTTTTGACGTTGGGTTTTTCCCTCTTGAGGGTTTTCCTAGGGTATATCTTGTTTCATCTTTGATGGGTATGCTGTCTATTCTCTTGCATGTGGATTTTGAACACTTATTTGCATTGTTATCACTTTTGGGTTATGTGAAAATTGTCATTAGATGGCTGCAAGATTCCTTACAATTGGTATCATAGCTTTCATGGTTGAAATTTTTTTTATTATAACCGGGTGATCCCACAATAATGGTTTATAATTTTTGGCCAAACTAGACATTGAACTGATTTTTTCTAACAAAATCTTCACTTTCGAGCACCTATAGCGGCTAAACTGGGAGGAATTTGAAGATGATGCAAACTAGTGATTTGTGAACATTTTGTCTGTAGATTCTAAATATAGCTTTTTCAAAAAAATTGGAATCAGATTTCACTTCTTTTTCCATCTCCTTCGAAAACCAATTTTTATTAGTAAACACCATTTTTAAGGAGTGATGCTCACCGTATACAACATAAATTTTTTCTATGAAGGATAAAATTCTAATTTTTTCGAATTTAGATTTGTAACTACGATATCAAACCCTTTCATTTGGTTTCATAGCTTTTTATTGAATAATTTTTCCATAACCAACTTTCAAAGTCAAACCAATTATAATTGAAACATAGGAAGACCGTATACAACATTACTTTTTTTGTATGTATCAAAATTCAAGATTTTTTTATTGGATAAAGGACATCAATACCTAGCCTACACATATTTTTCAAAATTTTATATTGATAATCTGCTATTTTTCTACATGTACAGTAAAGAGAGCTTGATTTTTGGTGAAAAACCTATGTTTAATCAAAAAAATAAATAAATAAATAATAAAACCAAAACATATTAAAATTATATTTGATGGATAGCTTATTCTGAGGACTACCATCATCCAGTTGGGTCTGTGAATTCTCCTCCATTTTCATCCTCAACTCGAGCTTCAAAGGGTAAAATTCTAGAGATTTTTGTTGTTGGAGGGGGAGAAGGGGGGAAAAGGGGCATTTGAATGAACCTAGGTTCAAGCGAACCCCCCTTGGAGGTTTGCTCAAACTTGGGTTTATTCGAACCCTAGTTCGAGCGAATCCCTGTTTCTACAGAGTTCCTCTTTGTTTTTTATTCTAGGAAATGTGAAATATGTGGGACCCAAAATTTAATAGGGTTCACTCGAAGGGGGGTTTGAGTGAACCCTTATTGGGTTTATTCGGACTCTAAGTTCGTTTGAACCCCCCAAAACCAAAAAAAAATTCAGGGGGGCATTTTTTGTAATTTTTCTTCCTCAACGGATTTGTAAACCAATTTTGTGGGATCACCCAACCCTAGGTTGAGAAAATATTGCTTGAGGTTTGAATCTATGCAATGCATGAGAGAATGAAATACATGGCAAGATATGAGGATTTTGCAGGTTGTTATTGCATATCTAAGGGTTTTAGGTTTGTTGTTATGATGGGTTGTTTGTAGATTTAGGGTGTGAAAAAAATTGGGGCAAAAAGGGTTTCTTGGTTGTGCATTCAAATGGGGTTTTGTGGGGGAAATTTTACAAATGGCCTCCTAGGATAAAATAAACCTCAAGGTTGGATTCAGGTTGGCCGAGAGCTAAATTTTGATATATAATTTGACATATTTTGGAGTGAAAAAAATACAATTTTATTAATAAAATCCCCATTTTTGGATTGTATGGACATCATAATTATTCTGAAGAAAATAAAAAAATAAAAAATAAAAAACTCCCATCGATGAAAATATTTCCTGCAAAATCAATAAAAAATTAAAAATCAAAATCAAAATTCATATATGAAAAAGCTAATAGAAAATGTTTATATTAAAAAATTAAATTAAATATTTTTGGGGGGAGGGGAGTCGACCCCCATACCTCTGCCACTCTACATTGGTAGAGCTGATAGGGGTATTGTTGTCTCTATCGCCAATACTCTTGTCGGCTCCCTTGATGGTGGAGGTATGCCATCTTGGGGCCTCTATTCAGTCAGGGACTGTTCGGCCCCCACCGCCATTCAAATGTTATTTTTTTAATGAAATTTTTATTAAAATTTAAATCCGCCAGTGAATATTTAAAAAGGGCCAACCAAAACAATTTTTTAATATGCAAAACTAAAATGAATTTAATTTTTTGGTCAGGTCCGCCACCAGGGGTGGCTAATTTTTTTTTGTCTTAGGGTCAAACTGCACTTTAACTTCCAAGGGGAATAAATTTCGTCCAAGTGCTTTGTTTTTGCTCTTCTTGGACTTGTTGGAAATCTGGTTTAGATCTCTACACTGTGGTGCCAAATATTTTTGCATATTTTATAGTTTTAACAATGTTTTGCTAGCTGGAAGTAAGGATTTATTTTTTAATCTTCGAGAGGTCATATCAGGTGCATATAGAGTCGGATTTTGGACTTTGAATAGTCAACAAAAATCTTGTTCAAAGAACTACATAGTGGATCAAGTTTGGAGTTATTTTGACATGATTTATTTGCTGATATTCTATCCTAAGTTGTTTATGGGTCATGTTCACTAAGGTGATACTATGAGCTTATGGATTGTCGGATCTAGGAGATTTGATGTTGGATTCATTGTATGCTTAGTTGTACATCTTATATTATTCTCTTTTTGACATGGTTATTAGTATTTGGTTGGATTTGTATGCTTCATTTTTTATCTACAAGTTGTGTGGAATTGTAGGTGGTCTATAGTTACTTGTTGCACCTATGACTTGGACATGGGTTGTCTATGCCCATAGATATTTTAGTGTTGATGCATTTTTAGTTTGGTGGCTTGGTTTAGTCACTTGGTTTGCTAGTTTTGATGTCATGTTGAGGAGGTGAGATGGTATTTCCAGGTACAATCATGATATGAGACCCATGTAGTTGACTATGTTATGCAGATATGTGAACATGGCTGGGTTGAGTTGTTGGTACATTTGGTGGTGATCATGGTGTCATGGATGTTACTTGTGATTTAGAGACTTTCAGATTTCATGATGGTTTATGCAGGTGCATTTTTGGTGGTGTTGGATCAGATCTTGATCCAGGTTGTGGTAGTGCATCTTCTTGGTATGAGGATCATGTTTTACTTTTCCTTCTTTGTTGAGGACCTTATGTTTGAATTGAGTTATTTGATTGTGTGAGGGCCTTTGGTTGATCTTCATTAGGAGATTGTTATCATGATGTCATGATAGCTTGTTACATTCATTGATTATACACTTTCAATGGGATCTTTTGATAGTGGGTGGTTTGGCAGTGATGAATATGTTTATGATGGTTTGGCTGTTGTATGTTTCTTCTTGTCTTAGAGATCTTGGTTTCACTTGTATGTTACTGATATTGCAGTTGAGTGTGTATAGACCTGGATGATCTTCATGGAGAGGATGGTTGTCATGATGCCATGTGTAGCTTCTATCATAGTTTAGTGGGAGTTGTTGGTAGTGACATGGATGCATCATTGGTATGGTTATCTTCATGTAATTGGGGATATGTTTTCCTAGTTTAGAGTGGTTTCTATTGTGTCATGGTTTACTCTTGATGTGCACTTAGAGTTTGGAATGGTACTTGTTCTCTTGAGACCAATATTTATATATGTTTTGGTGCATGTGATCTCCTAGGAGGAGATGGTTAGATCATTTTGTCATGTTTATGTTCCTGATTCATGATTAGAGCTTTGACATTGGCCCTATGTAGTTCTCTTGGTATTGGGAACATTAATCATTTTCTTGATTAATTCATGATGGTGTTATGTTATATTTGGAGTTTGGCATGGATTGATTGGTTACAAGTACTCATGGATACTTGGAGACTTAGGTGATGGTTGGAGTTATCTTGTTATTAGAGACATTTTCTTGAGATGGTTACTCTTTGGAGGTTTTAGCAAGAAGACTGGAGGACTTTCACCTAGATATGGACATGATTTAATGTTAGATTGATAGAAGATATTGTTCTTGGAGTGAGTCATAATGACTTGGTTATCTTGGAGGAGTATTCTCATTCCCCACTCTTGGTCTACTCGACATCTTATGATTTGAGAGGTATTTTCCCATTATATCTTTTAGATGTGTTATGTTTTGTGCTTTGATTTCTCATGGGATTGATTTGATTCATGGTGATTGATTTGGATACTCATTTGAGGATGGTTTAGCATGAGTTTATATGCTTTATATTTCATAGATATGTATCTTGAGCTATGTATAGTTAATTATGGAGGATTCATTTTGAGGGATGTTATGGCATGGTTATCTCCTTGTGCATTTGAGTTTATGATATCATTCTTTGATGAGGATTGTTAGAAGATGATTTATGGGATAATTTCCAATTTTTGGGATGGTTACTTTGATTTTAATCTTCTTGATTAGAGAGGCTTACATCCATGTTGACATTGATTCATTGATTCATATGTTGTACTTGATCTATGAGATTGAGTGTTATGGATGTTGTTGAGGCTTTTCATTTGGGGTTGTTAGGAGATAATACTTGACACAATAGTACACTTTTGAGGTGTTGGTAGGAGGACATTATAGTTTACAGATTTCTCTCTTCATGGTTTCTTCCTAGATGTTCATGATTTAGGGAGGATGGTGGCAACATGTTGTGAGAGATTATGCAACTCTTTGGGTTATATGTGTGGATCATTGTTATTGTTCTTGGTACTTTATTCTTTAATTTACTTATCACACCTTGACATATAGTGTTGATTGGTAGACTTGATATGCTTTGATATTACCTATGTAGTGGGAGTTCTTGGATATGTATTTTCTTCATTGATAGATTTGATATAGGGAGCTTGTGATTGCAGTTTACATGTTGCATATGTTCTAGGCATGAGTTTACTAATGTATTTATACCTTAGATGTATGGATGGTTGGATGTATTAGCATGTGTTGTGGATGCAATTTCTGATCATGTGGGTTTTTTAGTTGAAAATAGCTTGGTTAGAGCCTTTGTTATCACTTGTATTTCATGCTTGTTCTTATGGATTGGTGCATCTTAACCTTCACATGTTCCTTTTCTTCCATAGGTGGTATGTTAGCGGATGAGAGGAGTTCTTGCTTGAGATGGTGGTCACTTTTTTCTTATTGCAGGTATCTTGATGGAGCATGAGAGAATTGTGGAGATTCATGTGGTTGCATGTATGGATATGATGATGTATTTCATTCATTGATCCCTTATGCAATGTATACAACAAGTGAGAGAATGTTGGAATATAGTGTTGTACACCATTACATAAATTGATTTATTATAATATTGTAATTAAATAATTATTTAGTTGTGATACACCTTAGTGGTGTTGTTAATCACACTAGATAATTATTTGGGGACCCACTTATGTTGTATTGTAACATTGTATTATTATTTAATGTGTGGGAGACATGTGATAATAATTTAATATTGGGGAAATATTAAATAAGGGGTTAGTGGTTTTGTATTCACATGGTTTTGTGGTGCATGGTTTCACCTTACCACTAGTTGTATTTTGTGTGAGCTTGTGTATATAAAAGAAAACACTTATGTAGTGGTTTAGGTTGGGTTGAGTGGTTTGGTTGTCATTATTGAGTCTTCTTGAGGAGTGCATTTTTGAAAGCATGGCATGGGATGTGTGGATTCATGCTTGGACACATGGGAATTCATTAGAGGGCTTGATGCTTCAGAGGTGTTCACTGTAACTCTTGTATTTTCTTATTGTTGAATAATATGATGGAGTATGGATGCTTTTGGAGGCTAGGTTTTTCCTTCTTGAGGGTTTTCCTAGGGTATATCTTGTGTCATATTTCATGGGTATGTTGTTTATTCTCTTGCATGTGGATTCTAAGTACTTATTTGCATTGTTATCTCTTTTGGGCTATGTGGAAATTGTCATTAGATGGTTGCAAGTTTCCTTATAGGCAAGGGCCTATAATTACACCCATTTAAGTCCAATCCAAACTTCCTTTAATCCTACACAACCTCAAATCTCTTAGGTTGACCCTATTAGTGATGCAACAAAGAGATGAACCAACTGTTCATCCACACATTGACACGTGAACTTCTTAAAATATTGCCACTTGGACCCAACATACTGCAAACATCTATAAATAGTGCCACAAAACTGTATAACACAATTTTCTTTTGTGATGGAATGCAAAGCACTCCAAACAGGTACACTGCCATAGTATCTTTGCCAAATCTAGAGTGATACACTATCAACTCCAACTTCAAATAAGGGCTTCAAGATGTGAAACCTTGGATTTATAATCCTCCAAAAAGTACCAAAATTACCCCAGAACTGTATAACTTGAAAGGAATAATTTTGTTGAACTTCTATGCTTGGGAGATAGAACGAAAAACTTCCTCACTCTCATTCAAGGACAAACTCTAGAGATCTCAACCTCAAGTATGCAAAGGAGAAATATATCTTGCAATAGGTTTTTCCTAGGGTATGATTATAAACTAATGAGGGGTTCACCACCAAGGTAGGGCTTGGAAAGACTAATGAAATGAAATTCCAAATGTTTAAACCTAATGATGCATGAAACTTGAATGAATGACCTAGAAATGCATATAAATAAGAATAATAAGCTATAAAATAAGAGGTATTCACCTAAAAACTTGAAGAGGTCTGGATGAGGATTGGAAATGTTGAAAAAACTAATTTTGTTGTTGACTAGTACTCATACACCAATCTGGGCATATTAGTCCTAGACTAGGGTTTCTGGGCCAAAACAAGAATCTAGAAATGTCTAATCTAAAGCCAATATAATCTATAAAATCACTCTAATGGGACTCATACACCACATGTGGCATATCAATCCCACTAGGCCTTTTTGTAGGGTTAAGATCTAAATCAGGTCTCCAATTTCTTCTCTTTCTGCCACACCTTGTTTATGATTCATAAACTCTAATTTTGGGCCTGTAGAAGACTCCTCATGAAGATGAAAACATTTGTGACAACTTGATGAATTTATTCAACCTTGCAACCTAATATTCAAAGGATCTTTAAGCTCCAAGACACCTAGATCTTCAATCACACATGTAAAGAGGAGAAAAACTTATTGATTGTTAGTGAATAAGGGTTTGCCTTGGTCAAAACCCTTTGAGGTAATTAAACCAAATGATGAAATAATGAAATAAGGAAATGAAACATGAAACATGAACCATAAAAAATGATACCTTGAATGATCTCTTGTAAATGATGTCTTGTAGATTTGCAGTTTAACATGAAGTAGCCATGAAGGATGTAGATCTAGATTTTGAAATGAGTGTGGAGAAATGCTTAATATTGGATCTTTAATGCAACATCACAACACTATCTCAAAAATATTCTTGATTCTTGATAACCTTGACATGATGATGGATCTTGAATTTTTGGAACAATTGATGTAGAAATTTGCCCTTAAATGCCTTAGAAATGATCTTGAATGCTATCTTGTTGATCTTGTAAAGTCTTGGAATGCTTAACTATTGAGTTCTTGAATTGATATCATGAATGATTAATGAAATAATGATTTGAGACCTTGTTTATATAGGAAATCAATATAAGTTACCATTTATTAGATCATAGAGGCCAACATTCAAGAAATTTAAATTTAAAACCTTGATTTCCCGCTCAAAACTCAAAAAGGAGAAAAATGGGACTCATACACCATCTAAGGTGTATGGGTATGACTTGGGTGGGACTCATATGCCCAAGGTGGTGTATGGTTCCCATAGGGCCTTTTAAAAGAGAGAAAGTGTCAGAAGATGAGAAAATAAGTCTATTTATTGATCTTGTCAGGATTCTAATTAAAATATGCCTTGGGATGCATAATATAGGGTCTTAGGGGCCTATTAATGATGATATAAAGGTCATAAATGGAAGAGGGCCCAAAACTCAATCTGAAAGTGTAAATAAATATACTTTACAATATCAAATTAAGCCAAAATTAGGTCAACTTGGCTAAAAAGGGTCCTAAATCCAATGTGAATGTGTAAAACGCATGACAACACTAGACTAAGGCCCCATTACATCCAAGGAACTTAAATTCAATGTGAAGGTGTAGATGAATACACTTTACAACATTAAATCAAGGAAAAGTTAGGTTTATTTAGCTTAGAAGGGCCCTAAATCCAATGTGAGTGTGTACAACACATTACAACACTAGATCAACGTGACATTAGGTTCCTTTTAACATTAATTATTTTGAAATTAAGTATGAAAATGTGAGCAATTATATTTTTTGACACTACATGTAGCCCCCACTTTAGTGAGAGGATGAACTTGATTCAAACTCACACTAAAGTAGACATTCAAGAGGGGTCTAAGCATACCAATGTGGATGGTCTAGGATAACAAGGATCAAAGGAGGTGGTCAAAACCCTAGGATCCAAGATCCTACATCAAACTGACATAAGCACAAAAGGAAATGCACAAGGTGTATGATATGCAACATCAAGATACACAAAAATGCAATGTCAATAACTAAAAGAAAGAACAACAAAAACAAGGAAAAATAAAAAAGAGGTGGATCAAGCTTCGATCGCTTTTATAACACAATGTGGATCAGATCTAAGTTTTTTTTCCAAAAATGCATGCTCACTCTGAGGCAATGAAACTTTGGGTTGTTCGTTGGGTGAGTATCCAAAAGGGTGGCTTAGTGAGAAATTCATGCCTCTATATTGGCTTCTCACCGTATAATGAGAAATTCATGCCCACATTTAGGCTTCTCATTATAAGTTAACTATACCAAAGTTGCAACTCCTGATAAATTTGACCAGGTGCCACATAATATGAACTTCAAGCTTCATGAGGAAATAAAAACTCTGTATGCTTGCAACTCATGAACAAACAAGATGACACCGTAGGCAAGCAAAGTGTGTTATGCAAGGTGGCCATATAATGATTGTTGCAAAATAGTGTAAGGTAATTTCAAAGGGTTTTTTCTTAGTTCATGCATTGTCTCTTCTTAGGGAAATCATGCTTAATGTTTCCAAGAGAGGAAAATTCAAAGAAATATTACGCTCTTGGAGGAAATCAAACCCAATGACACCACCAATAAAATGATGCATTACAAGAATAAATAAAATTGCACAGTGAAACAAGAATTTTGATGTATGTCCCCACTTTAAAGTGGTTGGTAACACCATTGTTGTGAGAAATTGCTTTAAAGTTTCAAAATAAGTCATGAGAACTTATTCGGAAAGCCCTATTCCAATTCATATGTTTCCCATAAGCTACCTCATGAATAAGTATGTCACATGTGAGCCAACTTAAGGCATGTCATCCACATCCCAAGCTTTCTCTTATATGGACATGAAAGGCGATCAACTAGCAAAAATAGACAATGGCAAGTGACATACAAGAACAAGGCTACCTGACCCCTTGTCCCCACTTATTGTAGGACAAGGATGAGTCGAGATGATTGATGAAAAACATGCTAGAGTTCAAATCAATATCAATTAGAGGAACAAGGTGCTTAAACACAAGGAAGAGCACCACAGTCCTTAAGATATTAAATTTTGTCACTTAAAGCCTTACATTCATTAGTAGAATGACCATGAACTCTATGATAGGCGCAAAACGAAATATTTTAAATAAAATTTCTTTCGTATTCTTGGAGGGAGAGATATCAAATGATCTCGGAGGATTCTCATCAAGATACTCTCTTGATCAAAGGTAAAGGATGTTTCATTATTTTGTGACAAAGATATCTCTTGCTTAGTATAAGATGTCATATTTACACAAGACTCTCTAGATTGCGAGAGTTTGTTTTTTCCTTTACAGGAGGGTGTAAAATCTAATGAACTCAAATCATTAGTGTTTTCTGTGATGACATTGACATTAAGCGAAGATTTATTTATTTGCTTCATTTCTTAGAAAGGATAGTAATCAAGACCACTAGTGTCTATCAGTTTAGGACACACTATTGTTAAAGTTGGCTTAGAGGAATATTTCCAAATAGTGTTGATATTGAGTGAAGGCTTGTTTTTTTCTTTCAATGGACAATAACCAAGACCACTAGTCTTTTCTTGTGTGTGAGGATCTATATGAACACAAATACCTTATTCTCTAGCACAACATCATTTTCCACTATAATCGAGTTGTTTCATAAGTTCATAACCTCTTCCATAAATATTTTTAATTTCTTTAGGGTTCGATGGTTGTTGATAGTCAATTTCATCAAAGTTTGTTGTGTAATTTGTTTCGTTTTCTAAAGTGGTTGAGGTAGATGCTTTGAAATGCTCTTTTCAATTTTGTGTTATCATTACCGCTTTTTCTTTTCTGTTTTTAGAATCTTTGTTTATGATCTTGTATTCTCCCATGAATGTTGGTTCAAAATCTAAGGAACACCAATCATCTTCTAATAGCTTCGCGATTTCCTCAATATGTGTTTCTTTGTCTTTCTGTTGCATGGGTTCTACTTGTGTAGTTGGTGTTAATTTTTTCAAAGGATTTTCCTTACCTTTCTCAATTTTCAAAAAAAAAAAAAGGTCAGGGTCAACTTCGAGTATGTACACTTTGTTGTTCTAGACATACTTCATTACTTGATGAAGAGTAGAAGGCACCCCATTCATTGCATGAATCCATGGTCAGCCTAAAAGAAGGTTATAAATGTACATGGCCACAACAAAGGGGCAGGAGGACCTACCAAGAATTAGGAAGGGGAGGAAATGATGAGGTAAAAATAACATCATCATAATAACATAATCAAGTCCTATTCCATATATGCAAAACCCTTATCCTCTGCCAATTAATTAAAATTTGGGAGAAATAATTTCTTGTCTTTTAAGGAAAACTGTACAAACTTTATTTCTTGTGATTTATTGAAGTATCTTACCAATGTAGATTTAATGGGTTGTTTTGAGTATTTTGTAGGATAAGAATTGATCATCAAGCTACAGTTAAAAGAACTAACCAACACATGCTTCAAAAAAGATTAAAGATGTGCACTAGAAACCTACTCCAAAACTTTAGGATGATGGACCGAATTTATAGTTGATGTTATTTTTCATTTATGTTATGTTTTAAAGTTTAAATACTTCATGGCTTGACTTAAGCCTCTTTAATATCTATGTAATGGGTATATAAGGACATAAAGTTTGTTTGTAATCTGTTGTAGACTTTTTCAATGGTAATCTACACCATTTGAAATATAGGACTTAGCTAGGAGTTTTCTATAAAGATGTAATCTCTAGAAGCAGAAGATAATGCAAAATAGTAATGTTATGTTGTCGACATGTTTTCTGAATATATATGAATAAAGAGATTATTACATATCAATTTATGAGTTGTTAAGTTATGGATGGAAATTATTTTTAATGGAAAAATTCTCAAATCAGTTGTGTATGTGACCCGAGGATGAACGCAGTAACCCGCAAACTGGCCACTCGAGGGAGAGTAGATTAAATAGATGAGTACTTTCTTTCCTGTTGTTTTTATTGCATGCATCATAATTACGAGTATAGTCACTTGCACATATTATTCTTGTAAAAGTCATTAACACTATTGTTGTGGAGTTTGAAGTTCTGGAGCACTCACTATCTATTATTTCTGTAGTATGCTAATTTTTGTGAACCATTTATTTGTTGTATTCAATTATATGTTTCATAGTTTGTTTACAATTTTTTCTACTTTTGTAGTGTTGATGTGTTTTCTATGCAATTATCAATATAGGCGATGCATAGGTGCATCACCTCTCTTGAAAGAAAATCTCCCACAATCAGATTGCAAAACACTATCCCAAGGTCTCTAATGTCAGGTCTTCATGGTGCTTGGAATATCTCAGTTGTTTCATATGATTTTCTGGAATCACAAGGCGGTCTTATAGATGAGTCACAAAGTGGGGAAGTTGGATCTGCAAATGGGGTTCTTAAGATGGGAGAGTTGTTGAGTGTTTGGTGCAGGTTCAAACAGCAATCTAGAACTCCATTTCAACATCAAATTTAGCTTTATAATGTGCAATGAACCTATTGGGTCTCAAAAATGCAGGCTTTAACCAGAAGAGTTTGCCAAGCTCTTACAATACTTTTGGCCAACGTACAAGGCCAATTGATGCAATTGTACCTTCTACTCTTCAGGCTCTGCTAGACCTAGGTGAGTGAACCTAATTAATGATGCAGATTTGAAATGAACTTCCTGATGCAACAATCTACCCATAATGGCAAGGGTAGTGGAAAGATGAAAATCTCTACAACTAATCCTACTCCTACTGCACAAATGAAAGGATTTTGAATAAACTGTTTGATATGAAATTATATCTCTGGGTTGTGCCAGATCAGTGCCTTCTATCCACATGGGCAATGGAGTCAAAACAGAAAATGATATATGTTTCCTCTTATTGGCTTAACTCTAGTTGTTAGGCACATTAAAATGAAATCTTACTGACTGGCATATAACTTCATTTATTTATGTGTTGCATAAACTGTGCTGGGATATTTCTTAATCTAGTTCTACTTCAACAATCCAAATGAAATCCTTAAATCACTGTGATTTATTAGAAGACTTTTAACTCTGACTTGCAGACACCAACTAATTAAATCACACAAAATGGGAGAAAACTTTGATAAATCAGAAATATACTTGATACACTGATTTAAATGACAGAAATATCTCAAGTTGGAGACAACCAAAGATAAATAATTTAGATTATTTTAACATAACAATTGAACACCAAAATAAATTCACTAATTTAAAACATCTTCTCCATTACACTATTTCAAGAAAGATCTGTATATTTTTTACATTCCCTCAATCCCTTCTCAGGAAAATCTGACTACTACTCTCTAACCACCGAATTGCCCCTTTTGCAACTGATTTTCAAATTATTTATACAATACATGCCAAGGATCATGACCCTTCAATTCTTGTTACAAATGTTTGTATTTTCGTGATAGAAAATAAAATATTTGATTAGTTGCCTAATTGGAAAATCCAATATTTTACATAGCCTTACTTTGATTTTCTGTTAATACCTTTTCCCGCTCCTTATATTTTACTTTATACCTTTTTCGCACCTCACAGTTCATTTCCCAAGGCTTCCCTTGTTTTTACCACGCTACCATGGGCTTTGACCTTTCCTCCTGCAGTAACGCGGTGACCGGCCCCACATTGACCGTCGCAACTTCCATCTCCTTTTACCACGCTACCGTGGTCTCCCTTGGGACTGTGTGTGGTACAGCAGTAACCGCTTACCAACCACCAACTTCATCAATCGCTTAACCACCAGCTCCATCTATCTATGTTCACCACGCTACCATAGTCACTGGCCTATCTGCCAGCGGTACCGTGGTAGCCACCACTAATCACTGCTTCACCGCTTTGCTAACTGTTACCATGGTCACCGCGGTCTACTTGGAGACTATCTGCAGTACCACGGTAAGATCTTGACTATCATCTCTGACCGCTCGCCACCACCTTTTCTAGTTATCTCACCGCCACCGCAATACCGTGGTCAATGAATTGACTACGCGCGGTGTGGCGGTAAACACATAGTGCCTACTCCTTAGCCGCCATCGCTATACCACAAGCCCATTATGGGAGGCCGCGGTAAAGCGGTAAATGATATAAAAATGAATATAAAGGCAGCAGTAAAGGTTATAAGCATATTTTAAAAGGTAATGAATGAATTTTTATGAAAAGATATGAAAATGATGGATTAAAATTGAGAAAAACTTAGGATTTTTATGGAATTTTTGGGTTCTAACAGAACCTTGCCTAAGGTTAGTTATTAAAAAAAAAAAAGGAAAAAAGGCAGGGAAGAGAAAACGTTCCTGGATCTGAAACTATGAATGGACAATGATTATGGAGGCTACCACATTAGACAAACTACTCAAACTGGGTTTTGCTTGGCCAAGAGAAACCTACAGTTACACAAACCAATGCAATCTTCTAAGGACTGCTGATTTTTAGATTGCACATGCACATCATGAACATGCAATTGAACTAAGTTGCAACAATGCAATATGGAAGCCCAGGCTAACTTTTCACAACAACTTGTCATCAACAAGTGCCAAAAATATGGGCTGGAAATTCATCAAATACTATAACAACAAACACCATCATCACTTCCATTCAAGAAAATAACAACTAAATTAAAAGGGAAGTAGAACCATGCATGCAAGATGAGAAAAATCAAAGAAAACATCCATAAAATCATGCAATGCTATCTTCTATTGCTGCAAATTATTTTTACACCAGCTCTCCAACCATTACAAATTACGGGAAGACCCCTATTTATAGTTTTCCAAAGCCCAAATGAATGGCCAAGATTGAATTACATTGTGTGGCCCAAATTCAATTACATTAGGGCTTCACCTACCCCACAATATTCAACAATTAAAATACATCTGTTGTCCTTTCCCTATTTTGTCTTTTAGTGCCCAGGTGTTGTAGCAGTTTGTCTTCTAGCTGATTTCCCTTTTACTATAGTTGAAATTGCATGAAAGTTGTCTTCTTCCCAGTGGACTTGAAACATTCTTCATTGGATCAAATAGGCTCGTCGACGACTGGCATCCATGGGTTGGTTTCCTCCGACTCGGGTGAACAACCCGTAAAGATCATCATCATTTGGTGAAAAGTAGGACAACCCCCCTTATGCATCTTCAAGGCCACCCCCTTGCATTTCGTCATTGACTTCCTTGGCATAGGCCTTCCTCTAATGGAAGCTCTATTGATGGGCACCACGAGGAGAGGTGGGCATAAAATGAATGGTGATAGGAGCTATGTACTTTTCCTTTTTCAGCTTTCTCAATGGGTCTCCCAACGGACCCATGGTAGGATTCTTGAAACCTGCATACATGAAGTGTCGTAAGTGATTTCATGCACAAATCAAGGAAAATGTTAATCAAATCTTGAAAAATCCTTGTTATATCCATCCATGCATCATCAAAATATCACAATACTCAATCTAAATTTCCATTAGTAGTTTACTAGAGGGAGTTTGGATGGTCCAAGCATGAGAGGCCGGACTTCCCTAGCCAAAATGTTGTTTTGAAAGGGCGAACAGGGCAAGGCGACCCAAATAGTTTCTCCCGGCTTCAAATTTGGAATTTAAAAATTTCATGTAGGAGAGGATCCAATTTGAATATGTGCGTCTAAGCTTGTTTTAGATTTAGAGGCATTCAGGTCATCTTCTAGGTGATTGGAGTCAAGAGGAGGGAAGGTTGTCTGAAGTTTGTTGTTTGGAACAACCATGGTGAAACAAAATTTTGGGGGCAGAGTTTTGGGGTTTGGGACCTGGGAGGCCAGAAGGATGGCAGCCAGCGGACGACGGATGGAAAGACAACAATCTGGAAGCAAATTTCTTGGACGGTGGTGGAGGGACAACATTCCAAGAGGAAAGTCCCGAAAATGGCCACAGAGGGGTCGGGCTCCGGAATCCGAAATGCCTAAGGCAGAAGGAAGTCCAAAATGGGAAAAGAGGGATTAACTTCCAAAAATGACCATAGAGGGGTCAGGCTCCAGAAGCCGGAATGCCTAAGGCGGACAGAAGTCCAAAATGAAAAAAGAGGGACGGACTTCCGGAAATGGCCACAGAGGGGCCAAGCTCTGGAAGTCGGAGTGCCTAAGGCGGACGAAAGTCCAAAATGACAAAGGAGGGATGGACTTCTAGAAACGGCCATGGAGGGTTCAAGCTTCGAAAGCTAGAATTTCTAAGGCAAACGAAATTCCAAAACAACAAAGGAGGGACGGACTTTCAGAAACGGCCACGAAGGGGCTGGGCTCGGGAAGCTAGAATGCCTAAGGTGGACAAAAGTCCAAAATGGCAAAGGAGGGATGGATTTCCGAAAATGACCACGGAGGGGCCGGGCTCTGGAAGTTGGTATGCCTAAGGCGGATGGAAGTCCAAAATGACAAAGGAGGGACGGACTTCCGGAAATGGCCACAGAGGGGTCGAGCTTCGGAAGTCGAAATGCCCAAGGCAGATGGAAGTCCAAAATGACAAAGGAGGGACAAACTTCCAGAAATGGCCACAGAGGGGCCAGGCTCTAGAAGTCGGAATGCCTAAGGTGAACGAAAGTCCAAAATGGAAAAAAAGGGATGGACTTTCGGAAATGGCCATAGGGGGCCAGGCTCCGGAAGCCGGAATGCCTAAGGTAGACAAAAGTCCAAAATGGCAAAGGAGGTATGGACTTCTAGAAATGACCACAAAGTGGCTGAGCTCCGGAAGCCGGAATGCCTAAGGTGGACAGAAGTCCAAAATGAAAAAGGAGGGATGGACTTCTAGAAATGGCCATGGAGGGACAAAGTTCTGGAAGTCGGAATGCCTAAGGCGGACTGAAGTTCAAAACGGAAAAGGAGGGACGGACTTCCAAAAACGGCCATGGAGGGATAGAGTTCTGAAATGAAAATTTTGTAACTTCCGAAAACTTAACGAAACCTTGGCAGTTCACTGAGGCACCCCAAAAACATCCCAAATCCATAGGAAACCTATCCCAAAGGTCGAAAATGAAGGAAAAAAATGAACCAAGCGAGCGGGGATGAGGCCCAAAGGACATCGGGGCAACAGGCGTAGGGAATCCCACAAGAGTGAAGCCTAAAAAGGGAAACCCAAAAGGCGAAAACCCTAATGAGGAAGCCCGAAAAGGTGGGAAGTGAGATGTGGGAGGGCGAATGGTGAAAGGTGAAAGAAAAAAGAGGGAAGAGGGAAGCCCAAAAAATCCAAGACTTAGCAATTTTTTATTTTAGGGGAAAAATATGGTTAGCCCAAAATGAGACTTTGAAGAGCGCATTGAGCAACTAGGACACCAAAACGAGGGGCATGCAAAATAATGCAGAAACAAAATAGCCCATCGGGAGCGAAAAGAGGGGGTCCCTACCTACGGTGGGGCGTTTGTGCAAAACATGCACAACAAATGGTGACTCATTAGGGAAATGCTCCAAATCATTTCAATGAAAAACTGAAATCATGAACCCAGAATCTCTGGTTCTGATCTTCACGCTCAACCAAAGGATCAAAACCACTAGTTAACCCAACCTTCAGTATGCTAAAAATCCATGTGTGTGCAATTGCGTTAATTCCCATCCTTCAGTTGCTACAAGAACCTAACTTCCATCAAGTTAAGCTACGCAGTTTATTCTAACTCCAAAAGAATTTGGGATATTGCCTTGCTTCTAGTCAAGCGTCCATATCCCCGATGAGGTTGTCGTTGTGATTCTCCTAAGCATTACTCTACTGTCGGTCGGGCGTCCATAGCCCTGGTAGAGTTATTCGTATACCCCTAAAAAGATGAATTTCTTTTCTTTTGATTTTCAATATTTTTCTTTCTTTCTTTTGTTTCTTTTCTCTTTTCAATTCTTTATTTCAACCCACAAGCAATGAAGCTCGCACTCATGGCTGAGAATCACAGTGGCGCTGGAGCAGAATTTTAGATTTTTCACTTAACTAGACTTCACAAAGGACCTACAGCAACCGTCAATTTCCTAAAATATGTGAGAGATATAAGATTCCAAAATACTCTGAATCAGACCAACCAACAACTTATCCACTTTGAATCAAACATCTAGATCGCTTGATACTAACAAAAGACCCTCACCATCCACTCTAAAAACTTGATTAGAGTTTGATGAAGAAATACATAAAACAAACCTAGGTGATAAATATGGTTATTATGCACATAGATGTGCCCAACCAAAAGCAGAGGGACCCCGAGCAAAGTAGCAACAAAGCGAGAGCAAACAAAAGAAAATGAAAGAAAATGAAAAGAAAACACCAAAACTAACCAAAGTGGGACAGCGAAAGAAAACAACAAAGAAACTACTCTAAAGCAAGCAACCTACAACAAACCAACTAACCTAAGGAAAGTAGGAAAGCAAATTATTTACAAGAAACCTACAGTACTCAAAATGAGCTATGTACAAAGAGATATTTACAAAGCACTATGTCCAGGCAAGGCCAATCGACACTCATGCACATTGGATTTCTCAATGCATGTACAAGAAAACGGGAAATTGTTATAGTTCTCAACCATGTAGATTTATCCTTATATTAAGAGAGAATAAATTCAATATTGCAGCATTCAAATTCTACCCCAACATCACGAAGAATCAACAATTGAGGAGGCTCATTAAACTCATGATTAATCCATAAACACGTTCATTTTTCCTCATTCCCATAATCAAAATGATAAATGCAAATATGAAAATTAATAGGAGCAAGGAAGGATATAACCTAGATTTTGTCACCTGGAGGTGGCAACATTTGACAATCAAGAGCTAGCACTACATCATCGATTTTTGCATCAACAACCTCAGGTAGGCATGGTGGAGGGTGCAACACTTCAAACATCAAGCTTGCACAAGGTAGGGAGAACGAGGCCACAAACACTTATTCCACGTCATGCGTGGGATCAACAATCCCTATCAGTTGTTCTTCAAGAAGATAGACTTCATCTCGTTTATCTTCTACAAACCTAACATCCACTTGATTGTTGTCCTCAAAAGGCAACACGTTGTCCTACTTCCTTTCCCAAGTGTTTTCCTCATTTATGAGGTGTTTAATGTCATGGGACATTGACATGAACGGATATTTCCTATTGCAGCCATCTAAATATGAAGGAGGATCAACAACGATCATGGCATAAGGACTCCAAGTTGCATCTTATAGTCGATCGAGTGCTTCATCTCTGTTGGAAGCTATCTCAGCACCCCCGCCTTTGTCTTATTCTCTTTGTTTTTCATGCATCTCATCATGACGTTCACTCATTTCCCCTTGCTCACTATCACTATAGACGGAGAAGGAACCCCTTTCCCAATATAGAAACTCTAGCGCATCATTGTTCAGAGCCTCAAGGAGTATGTCTTCATCGCTACCATCTTTTGGGATGTACTCTTCCTCAGCATGAGCGTACCTCTGTAGTACAACTCCCAATGGAAATAAGTCATCAATTGATGGAACCTCATCAAGGGGACGAAAATCCACTATGCAATCTCCCTCCAAGGATCCGCCATGAAGCCTATCGTCCATGGTGCACAAATGCTCTTCAAGAGGAAGAAATTCTTGATGACTAGTGGACAACATTCTTATTTGATCTACTTCGTCGCTCAGAAGCTCGAGAGTGTATTGTTGTCCTTCTATTGTTGTCCCAACATCCTCTTGAGTACTTCCTTTAGATGAGTTTTCACTTGCTTCAAGCTCTTGATCCTCACATTCCATCCAAGTAGCAAGTAGAGGATGTCGGGCGCTTGGCTGCTCTACTTGTCTTCTAACTTGTTGGACGTCTTCTTGGCATAGTTCGCATGCAAACTCGGAGTGGGATGAATCATGGAACCTACACCAATTTGTTAGAAGAAATACCTCCAAATCCACCTAAAATTTTAACTCATACCAATCCCTTGCTAGCCTCGACACTATCTCATTATATCTATCCATGATTGGGTTCTCATCATCCTTTGAAACAAAATTCTGGTAGTGAACAGCTGCGACCTGTAGTTGTTCCCACTCCTCCAAATCTGCATTTTCAGAGGCTTGGTCACTATCATTGATGAAGGAGAGGTCTTCCAGTCTAATCTCGCTTATTTATTCATCATTAGTCTCTGTTGTCCCAAGGATGTCAACCTTTTCCCCTTGCTGATTTTCCTCTTTCTGATTTTCAGTATCCCCATGAGCTGCTGCAAACTTTGTTGACCCATCTTCAACTTCAATGGCTCCTCTTCTAGATCAGAGGGTTGCTCCTTACTAGTGAAGGAGAGGATTTTCAACTCAATTCTTAGTGAACCTTCACCAAAAAATTTTGTTGTCCCCAAGAAATCAGCTTCTCCTTCTTGATTTTCAGCTTCATTGTTTGTTGTCCTAGCACTAGTTTGTGTCGGATTTCCTGGTTTATCTGCAATGTATTATCCTCCAGATACTGACAGCTTATTTTCCTCATGGATTGACTCATCCTTATCGAAAGTTGGTTGCTCAAACTCATTCAAACAACATCGGGTTTGAGTGATAATGTTCATGCATAATGAGCAAGTGAAATCAAAGTGAGGTGCGTTGTGAAATCTGCACCAAGTAGACATCAACACCTCCTCCAATTTTGGTTCGTCTTTCTTGTTCAAATGTTCTTGGATCAACTCTTCAAATGCCTTGGCTTCCATATTAGCCATTTCCTCCTCCAGATCTTCGAGAGCCAAGGGCTGGTATATTTTCCAAAAGGGAATTTCTCCTTGCAAGACTCTTTCAATCCTGCTCAGAAAAGTCGGATACCCCAATTCGTTATGCCCGTGAGTGAAATGGATCCAACATCTATCCAACAATGAAAAGTGTTGCAATGGTCTCTTCAATCTCCTATTTAAATCTACATGTAGTTGAGCGATGCTGATTTGCACATGCTGCTCCATTTCAACTCAACTGTTGTTTGCCCTCAAAATTTTCTAATTTCAAGTTTAAACATTGAAATAGATCACCTTATCTCAGATTTCTTCTTGAAAGTGCTCTTTTCAAAGTCCAAAATTCAACTTTGTAGCCTCAACATGTCATGCCCTCCTAGCACTAGTTATGTTGATGTTTTTTTATGCACTTCTCAATACAGGCAATGCATAGGTGCATCACCTCTCTTGAAAGACAACCTCCCATAGTCAGATTGCAGAACACTATCCCAAGGTCTCTAATGTTAGGTCTTGACAGTACTTGGAATATCT
This sequence comes from Sequoiadendron giganteum, assembly GCA_007115665.2. Lineage (NCBI taxonomy): Eukaryota > Viridiplantae > Streptophyta > Pinopsida > Cupressales > Cupressaceae > Sequoiadendron > Sequoiadendron giganteum. The sequence continues at coordinate 547,113,324 of CM021109.1, forward strand.
CACCTGTTTCATGTGATTTTCTAGAATCACAAGGCGGTCTTTCAGATGAGTCACAAAGTCAAGAAGTTGGATCTACAAATGGGGTTCTTAAGATGGGAGAGTTGTTGAGCATTTGTTGCAGGTTCAAACAACAGTCTAGAACTCTATTTTAACATCAGATTTAGCTTTATAATGTGCAATGAACCTTGCCTAAGGTTACTTATTAAAAAAAAAAGGAAAAAATGCAAGGAAGAGAAAAGGTTCCTAGATCTGAAACTATGAATGAACAGTGATCATGGAGGCTACTATAGTAGACAAACTCCCCAAACTAGGTTTTGCTTGGCCAAGAGAAACCTACAGTTACACAAAACTAGTGCAATCTTCTAAGGACTGCTGATTTTCAGATTGCACATGCACATCATGAACATGCAATTGAACTAAGTTACAACAATGCAATATGGAAGCCCAGGCTAACTTTGCACAACAGCTTGTCATCAACAAGTGCCAAAAGTATGGGCTGGAAATTCATCAAATATTGTAACAACAAACACCATCATCACTTCCATTCAAGAAACTAACAACTAAATTAAAAGGGAAGTAGAACCATGTATGTAAGATGAAAAAAATCAAAGAAAACATCCATAAAATCATGCAATTCTATCTTCTATTTCTGCAAATGCTTTTTACACCAGCTCTCCAACCATTAAAAATGAGGGGAAAACCCCTATTTATGGTTTTCCAAAGCCCGAATAAATGGCTAGGATTGAATTACATTGTGTGGCCTAGATTCAATTACATTAGGGCTTCACCTACCCCATAATATTTAGCAATTTAAAATACATTTGTTGTCCTTTCCCTATTTTGTCTTTTAGTGCCTAGGTGTTGTAGTAGTTTTTCTTCTAGCTGGTTTCCCTTTTACTATAGTTGAAACTGCTTGAAAGCTACCTTCTTCCTGATAGACTTGCAACATTCTTCATTAGATCAAACGAGCTCGTCGATGACTAGCATCCATGGGTTGGTTGCCTCCGACTCAGGCGAACAACCCGTAAAGATCATCATCATCTGGTGAAAAGAAGGACAACCCCCCTTATGCATCTTCAAGGCCACCCCTTTTCATTTTTTCATTGAATTCCTTGGCATAGGCCTTCCTCTAACATGAGATCTATTGATGGGCACCACGAGGAGAGGTGGGCATAAAATGAATGGTGATAGGAGCTATGTGTTTTTCCTTGTTCAACTTTTTCAATGGGTCTCCCGACGGACCCGCGATAGGCTTCTTGAAACCTACATACATGAAGTGTCATAAGTGTTTTCATACACAGATCAAGGTAAATTTTAATCAAATATTGCAAAATCCTTGACCTTCTGGAGAAACTTGTCCTGAGGTCTCTAAAGCTCCTGAAGCCCAAATTCCCAAAACCCCTGGTGAGAAAGTGCCAGAATCTGTAAATGAGGAATTGAAAACCCTAGATCAGCCAGAAGATGTTGAAATAATTCATCCAAGTGTAGACAAAATTCCCCTTAGGAAGAGGAAAAGAAGAACAACTGCCACTTTCCAGAACATTCCTCCCTTGAGGAGAAGCAAAAGATTGTCCTCTGAGTCCACATAAACCCCAGTGCAAAATATAGGAAGTGGTTCAAAGAAAAAGAAGTCCAATAAGCATAAAAAGCCCATAAACCATTGATCCTATTGATGACGTAGAAATGAGGGAAACATAGGAACAAATTCACCAGTCTCTAGTAAAAGAAACTCTCGTTGAAGAAATGCCTTTCCATCTAGAGTATGAAAAAGAAACCCCTATTGAAGAAATGCCTTCCCACATAGAGTATGAAGAAGAAGCCCTTGCTAAGGAAATTCAAGAAGTAGAAAAGGTGCAATCTCCACCTTCCATCGAGATTGAGGACAATATTTTAGAAAATTTGTCCCCCATTGTAAATAGAGTTGTTGAGATAGTTGAAAATGAAAATGCTAATGCAGAGTTGGAAAATCTGAGATTAGAAATCAATGAGCTAAGAAATCAATTGCATAAAAATGAGGAACATATTGTTAGCATTAGAAGGCAGATATCTAACAAGTTAAATGTAGATTTGATAAATAAAACAAAGAAATCAAACACATAGGAAATTATATCAAAAACAAGACAACATAGACAATTTAACATGGTTCACCCAATCTGGGCTACATCCAAAAAACCAGAGCCATCCAATGATTTTATTATCCAGTGCAAAAAATATTACAATATTGTGAATAATGCCATACTACAACTCCCCATTCCAACCGCTTATAACAATCTTTTAGAAGCTTCTAGAAATTAGGGTTTACAATGTCGAATTTTTTACTTTTCGGTGAGGATACATGAAGAGTGTACAGTACTAAAGAGTGTACAGTATAGCATGATCAGTCACCACAAACCAGCACATATTGTACAACAACAATAAGAAATAACAATACATATTACTATGATAGGGAAAAGAGATCAGGAAATTCAAATTTTGAAACTGCAGATACAAGAAAATGATACATTCATCAATGAATTGCAGCTACAAATTCAGAATTGGAATCAAGAAAACATGACACATAGTGCTGATCTGTCTGACAAAGATAAAGAAATTGAAAGTTTGAAAAAAAAAAATTATGCTTCTCTTAGTAAGATTGTGGAACTACAATAGGATTTGCAGGAAAGCACCAATAATCCAATGGTGGAATCAAAAGTAACTCAGACTGAACCAACTGTAATTGAGTGGTTCCAAGTTCAAATTCCTCCATTATTAATGAAGTGGATGGAACAATGCTATTTCCTAAGAAATGCCAATATTGAAAATTACAAGTTGAAAATGGAGATGGTATTATTGAAAGAGTCATTTCATAAGGCCTATAGGGGAAATCAAGATGCATGTCAAATAGTATAATTCATATTATCATGTAGAAGACCATGTCGACCTTGTCATTGCACCAAAAGATTGACCTGTCAATGCCTAATACAAGCATCAGTTAAGATCCATGAGAGGTGGTTAAACCATGTCGTGAACCCGAAGGGAGATGCTGGTGGTTAGTCCAACAATCCCCCCGAGCATCACCCAATGCGTTCAAACCCATGACTGGCTCTGATACCAATTGTTGGCCTTGTCGTTGCACCAAAATATTGACCTGTCAATGCCCGATACAAGTGTTAGTTAAGAGGGTAAAAGCACAAAGTTGTGTCACACTTTCAGACAACTTATCAGCACAACTGAATATAAGTATTTCTAACTAAAAATCAATTTGTTCAAACATATGATCTAGTAAGATTCATTCTAGCTAAGTTAGATACCTTAACAACTTTCTCAACTAAAATTGTTGGCTAAAATCATATGGAGCACCACTTTGAGTCCAATTTACCAAAAAAATAAAATTATTTGAAAAAATTGAAGTTTCAATAACTCTTGCTAATGTAAATCACATTTTTAGAAAAATATAAAAATACCCTTTTGTAGATTCATAAGTGTAGCTTTTAAAAATATATTTATATTAATAGTTTAATTATTATTTATATTTTATATTTTTTTTTTACTAAAAGTAGGTTATTAGCACAAAATATTAGGTTGATTACTATGCCAAGGAAAAATACTAAAGTTTATTAAAAAAATAGAAAAAAATATGATGCACTAGATAAAAGAATCTATTTCAAGATGGTATAATTTTTTTTCCATTTTAGATAAATATTTAATATGAAAGTTGATGTCTGATGGAAACAACTGTTTTTTAATTCATGCACATTTTAATATTTATTTAAAAATATATATGTATCAAAATTGGAAAAAAAAAATATCCATGCACTAAAGTTTCAAGTTATAAATACACATAAAAAATTTGAAAGAAAAAAAAAATTACTATAAAAAGTTTGATGTCCCATGCAACTTCACTTTCTAGCATTTTATCAGCAACTAAATTATAGTGTGAATTTATTAAAAACTAATTTAAAATATTTTTTTAATTTTTTTTTAAATACAAACATAAAATATGCTAAAAATTCACATTTTTACTAATTTACATCATTTCAAAATTCAAAACATATATGCCACTTTTTAGTGATTCAAGTTTAAAAGTTGGATCAACATTGGTCGTTTCCTTTATAAAGTGTGACACAACTTTGTGCTTTTACCCAAGATCCATGGGAGGCGGTTCAACTATGTCGCGAACCCAAAGGGCGATGTTGGCGATTAGTCCAACAGACCATCGAGGCTATATTCGGGTATGTGCAGGATCATCATGGGAAAAAAAGGCCCTTAAGTGGCAATGAAAATTCAAAAAATCTGAGTTAGGCAACTTGACGTGAAAATTTGTATAAGCTATCTATATTATTTCAAAAATATGTGAGAATAGAATTTGTAGCAAATTGAATGTAGTTTCTAAACTACTAGGTTTATTTTTTATTGTTAAAAATATATTTGGTGAAAATTTGAAATTTCAATGCAGTAGTACTTAAATTTCAGGGAAAAAAAAGAAGTAAGTGTTTGTCTGACCACCCTAACCACAATAAAATAATAGTTATTTTTTACAAGATTTTAGATATAAATAGAGAACTCATGTCCCGATGTGATGCATATTTTTTTCAAATTTTTTTCCAAGTAAATAATTAATTATGATTTTTTTATTACAAATTTTAAAAAATATAAAAACTCGTGTGTCTGACCACCTTAACTTGGTCAAAACTTCATGAAATTCAATTTTTCTTTTTTAAATCCTATAGTATGCAAATCATAAAATGTGACGCATGTTTCAAATTCCAAAAATGTGATACCATTTGAACTTTATAGATGTTTTTCAACCAACCTATCAATCAAGACTTTAGTCGTAATTCAAATAGAAAATGAATAATAATTATTTATTAAACTTAAAGTAAAGCGTAATTTATATTGGTAGAAAGTTGAGAATCTCCTTTAAAAGCCCTTTTCATTTCATCAATTTTGGGTAAAAAAAAGTCGTCAACCACATGGGCCATCATATCACTTACATATCACCACTTTTTGGCCCATTATGATTCTGCACATACCAATTCAATATTTTTAAATGAACAATGGTTAAGATAGAAATTGTTTAGAATTTATAATGATTAGCCATATGAACCTGATGACAAATTTTTTTGTTAATTTTTTTGTAGAATCAACTCCCGAAGAGCAAGATATGCTATGTGAATTCTTTGTTCATGATCTTCTATTAGAAAACCATACTGATTTCTTTATAAACCTTTTTGTTGGAGAAGTGCAATTGAGGTCTTTTTTATCCACCATGTGTAATCAGGTTCATTGGCAAGAGCACAATAGGGAATATGCTCAAGTAGAGAAAAATTTGGGTCTTCAAATAAGATCCCCCAATAGTAGACCTGTAGATTTTAAAGCTACCTTTTTAGCTCTTATAGTGGATGAAAAAATGAAGGAAAGATATGATGGAAGCCTCCAACTTTGTTATAATCATTTCATGGAACACAAGCAAAAATTTATCGATAAATCCTAGCATGCCTGTGAAGAGAGATACACTCCGAGAGATACACTCCATTACCAGCATATCTAAAGAAAAGAGAGGTGATATCCCCTCTTAACATCAAATGGTCCTTCAGAAGAGCAGATGCCTTGGCTAAAATCTTGAAAGACCTCAGAATAGATTGGATAGGGATGAGGTATAGACCTCCCTTATTGCTTGGTCCACCCCCTTCTTTGCATATTAATATAGATCAAGATGATAAAATATTCAAGGAGTGGCAAGAGGGAGTTACTTTTCATAGAGGCTTCCTCTGTACACCTATAGAGTTTGATAAAATAACAAAAGATTTGTATGATATTAGTGCTAAGTATGAAGAATGGAACATAAATGTACATGGCCACAACAAAGGGGCAGGAGGACCTACCAAGAATTAGGAAGGGGAGGAAATGATGAGGTAAAAATAACATCATCATAATAACATAATCAAGTCCTATTCCGTATATGCAAAACCCTTATCCTCTACCAATTAATTAAAATTTGGGAGAAATAATTGCTTGTCTTTTAAGGAAAACTGTACAAACTTTATTTCTTGTGATTTATTGAAGTATCTTACCAATGTAGATTTAATGGGTTGTTTTGAGTATTTTGTAGGATAAGAATTGATCATCAAGCTGCAGTTAAAAGAACTAACCAACACATGCTCTAGAAAAGATTAAAGATGTGCACTAGAAACCTACTCCAAAACTTTAGGATGATGGACCGAATTTATAGTTGATGTTATTTTTCATTTATGTTATGTTTTAAAGTTTAAATACTTCATGGCTTGACTTAAGCCTCTTTAATATCTATGTAATGGGTATATAAGGACATAAAGTTTGTTTGTAATCTGTTGTAGACTTTTTCAATGGTAATCTACACCATTTGAAATATAGGACTTAGTTAGGAGTTTTCTATAAAGATGTAATCTCTAGAAGCAAAATATAACACAAAATAGTAATTTTATGTTCTCGACATTTTTTCTAAATATATATGAATAAAGAGATTATTACATATCAATTTCTGAGTTGTTGAGTTATGGATGGAAATTATTTTTAATGGAAGAATTCTCAAATCAGTTGTGTATGTGACCTAAGGATGAATGTAGTAACCTGCAATCTAGCCACTCGAGAGAGAGTAGATTAAATAGACGAGTACTTTCTTTCCTATTATTTTTATTGCATGAATCATAATTACAAGTATAGTCACTTGCACACATTAATCTTGTAAACGTCATTAACACTGTTGTTGTGGAGTCTGAAGTTCTGGAGTACTCACTGTCTGTTATTTTTGTAGTATGCTAATTATTGTGAACCGTTTATTTGTTGTATTCAATTAGATGTTTCATAGTTTGTTTACAATTTTTGCTACTTTTGTAGTTCATAAGCTTTTTAGTTTAATTATTTGTATGATTTCCTATCTAGTTGTCATGTTTTTTAGATTAGTCATTTTATGCTTTCTAGTTTAATATACTCTCAACTTTCTTAAAATAAACTATTTTTTAGTTAGATAGTTAGATGGCTTTAGGTTAGGAATTAACGTTAGCTACCCTAAGATCTAGAAAATCTAAAGGAGATAGTCAAGTCTTCTTCTATTGTAAATTGCCTTGGACATTGCCCGATTGACATATTGAAATTTTATCTTCTAAAGTAATGGGACCGAATGATAGCCTATCAAGGTCCCATAGTGATATCTTACCAGGAGTATTCTTAATTTTTTTAATAAGATCATACTCCTTTTCACTTTGTGCAAGCAAACGAGGAGGACCTGGTATGATAGGATTGGGCAATGAGAGAGATGTTGAAGGTGTTTGTCTTGGTTTCAAATTGTTTCTAGTGTTATGTGTATGAGCAACAGTATTATGACTCGGTTGTTGTGACAAATTATTCATAGGTGGGTAAAGGATAAGTTTGGGTTTGTTTTGAGTTTGTGGTTTGTTTAAGGTGGATAAAGAATTAGAGGATTCTTAGGATGTCTCACAGGGTATGTAGGAGGTCCATTAATCAAGGGGGATCTATTGGAAACTTGTGCATTCATAACCTCAACAGTTTTGGTTTGATGTATTCCTATTAAAGCGTAGTCTAGTGTTATCTTTTCACCATCATCTAAGGAGGTCACATTACTATTGTTTGAAAGAGATGTGTCAATGTTGTCATTTTCTTACATGCAATGATATCCTCCCTAGGAGGAGAGTTTTTAAGAGAACTACAATCTAGATGTTCATGACATTCAAAGGTTCTTCTAAAATGACTTCATCACAAGTAAGGGAGTTATCAATGGTTGGATTGTCTTGTTTGTCACTGATGGAATTTTCTCATTCAATAATGTTTTCCCTACCTGGGAAGAGTGGAAACTGAGATTTTCATGACTTTCATCGATTGTATTTTCTAACATGATCAAAGTATCTTCTTTAGAAATAATATAGATAATAGGAGAAGAACAAATGTGATCATCATGATTGTTCATGATTTCATTTTCTTGTGCCATAAATTCTACCCTAATAGGAGAGCTTTTAGGGGAGTAGCAAACAAGATGTTCATCACATTCCATGGTTAGGTTTTGTAAAGTAGCTTCATCACTAATAAGGGAGGCATCGAGAGAAGGAGAATTATGATTTTCATGCTTACCAAATAGATCTTTCCAAATAGTAGGAGCATTACGGAAGGGAGGAACAATATTCGCATGACTCTCAATAACTACATCTTCTAACACCAAATTATCTTCTTCACATCGAGGAGGGATATTAGGAGAAGGACAAATTTGACTTTCATAGTTATCTATGCTTTCATCCTCTTTTACTAAAACATTCTCATAAGCAATGGATGAATGTAGACTAGGTAAGGTGATGTTTAGAAATGTGTCTATGATCTCATCTTCTTGCATCATAATATCTTCCCAAGGGGGAGGAGAAGGGGGACGATCAAAGCTCTCAATGATCGTATCTTCTTTCACAAAGGTACCTTCATCACTAATAAGAGAGTTATCAAGAGAAGAACAATTATGATTGTTATGATTGTCTATTCTCGCATCCTCTTGTGTGATGAAATTCCTACAAATCCAATAGATGATAGGAGGGTATCCCACATGCTAATCAAAGGTTTTACTTTTCTTTCCTAGATTATGCCCATGAGTAGGGAAAATAGAATCATACAAGGCATTTGATATTCTAGAAACACTAAATGCTTGAAAAGAAAACATGCTAACATGAGAAAGTAATCTATCTAAATTATGCAATGTTTTTAAAATGTAAACAAATGTCCTATAGATCTGAAACTTTTAATACTGAAATGATTTTTGAAATGCTTTAAAAATGACTTCACTACATTGATGATTTGACCTATCTATACATAAAATAGATGTTCCTAAAAAATTCTAGACTTATACTATATGTTACCAACAAGCATAGGAAGCACATAAATGAGGTTTTCAATTCTGTAAAAGGAAGTTTAAAATCTAGACTGGGACAAAATCACCCAGAGGGGCATATGAGTCCTAGTTAGGATTTTTTCACAATTTTTAGAAAATTTCAAGTGAATTTTATGATTTTTATGTTGTGTGATCTGTAAATTAAATGCAAATGCAAATTTTATATGATTTTCAATTATTTGAGATGCAAAAATGCAACCTATAAGCACTTTAACTAATGCAAAATTAGAAACCCTATAATGCCAATTAACTAATGCAAACCCTAATACAATGTTAATGCAAGCAAGATCTAGGATGATGATGCACTCCAAATCAACATTATGATGTTCAAAATGCAGGTTCACCAAAATGAAAGGAAGAATTTTGTTGAACTTCTATGCTTGGGAGATAGAACTACAAACTTCCCCACTCTCATTCAAGGACAAACTCTAGAGATCTCAACCTCAAGCATGCAAAGAAGAAAGAGATCTTACAATAGGGTTGTCCTAGGGTATGATTATAAACTAATTAGGGGTTCACCACCAAGATAGGGCTTGGAAAGAATAATGAAATGCAAGTCCAAATGTTTAAACCTAATGATGCATGAAACTTGAATGAATGACCTAGAAATGCATATAAATCAAAATAGAAAGATGTAAAATCAAAGGTATCCACCTGGAAACTTGAAGATTCCTAGATGAGGATTAGAAATATTAAAACATTGATTTTGATGCTGACTAGGACTCATATGCCACTCTGGGTGTATCAGTCTTAGACTAGGGTTTCTGGGCTAAAACAAGAATATGGCAATGTCTGATCTGAAGCCATTGAAATATGGAAAATCATTGTAATGGGACTCATATGATACAAGTGGTGTGGAAGTCCCACTAGGCCTTTTTGGAGGGCTAAGATTTGAATTAGGTCTCCAATCTCTATTCTTTTTGCCACACCTTTTTTTTGGTTCTAAAACTTTGATTTCAGGCCTATAGAAGACTCTCTATGAAGATGATAACCTTGTGACAACCTGACGAATTTATTCAACCTTGTAACCTAATATTCAAATGATCTTTAAGCTCTAAGACACCTAGATCTCCAATCACACATGTAAAGAGGAGAAAAACTTGTTGATTGTTAGTGAATAGGGGTTTGCCTTAGTCAAACCCCTTTGAGGTAATTAAACCAAATGATGAGATAATGGAATAAGGACATGAAACATGGAACATGAAACATGAGCAATCGTACCTTGAATGATGTCTTGTAGATCTACAATTTAACATGAAGTGTCCATGATGAGTGTGGAGCAATGCTTAATCTTGGATCTTGAATGCAACATCATAATACTAGCTCAACAACATGTTTGATGCTTGATAACCTTGACATGATGATGGATCTTGAATTGCTACAATAATTAATGAAGAAATCCACCCGTGAATGCTCTCTTGCTAATCTTGTAAAGTCTTGGAATGCTTAACTCTTTAGTGCTTGACTTGATATCATGAATTTTTAATGAAATAATGATTTGAGACCTTGTTTATATAGGCAATCCATCCAAGTTACTATTTATTAGATCCTAGAGGCTGACATTCAAGAAATTTGAATTTAAAACCCTAATTTCTCACTCAAAACTCAAAAAAGGAGCCAAATGGGACTCATACGCCATCTGTGGCATATGGGTCCCACCCAGGTGGAACCCATATGCCCAAGGTGGCGTATGGGCCCCATAGGGCCTTTTTAGAGAGATAAAGAGTCCAGGAGATGATAAATTAAGTCTATTTGTTGATCTTGTTGGGTTTCTGATTAAAATATGCCTTGGGATGCATAATATAGGGTCTTAGGGGCATATTAATGATGATATAAAGGTCATAAATTGAAGAGGTCCCAAAACTCAATGTGAAAGTGTAAATAAATATACTTTACAACATCAAATTAAGGCAAAATTAGGTCAACTTAGCTAAAAAGGGTCCTAAATCAAATGTGAATGTGTACAATGCATTACAACACTAGATTGAGGCACCATTAGGGTCAAGGGCCCTAAATTCAATGTGAAGGTGTAGATGAATACACTTTACAACATTAAATCAAGGAAAATTTAGGTTTATTTAGCTTAGAAGGTCCCTAAATCTAATGTGTGTGTGTACAAAACATTACAACACTAGATCAAGGTGACATTAGGTTCATTTCAACATTAATTATTCTGAAATTAAGTGTGAAAATGTGTACGAAAACATTTTTTGACACTACATTACTAAATTATTCATTATGGAGCAATGCAAACCTCAGAATTGGTTCACTGTACACTAGAAACTGTGCCTAGGACTTAGAAAATTCTGCAAAATATTTGGTCTACACCGAACCAACAAAACTGCAACTATGCATTAGATTGCTATCACTCCATTCAACCATACTCATCAAACATCAATGTAGATACCACAGTGATGCTGACATCAATGACAACATTTGTAGCATCTTCCATATATCCTTCCAACAATCTCCATCTCATCAATGACAAACAAACTTCCAACATCAATTTGGTTGTTGAGTTTAAATTTGAATTAATAAACTTGTATTCCATCATATTTTGATTTGAAGTTGTAATTTTTATATGAAATCTACGATGGCATTACTAAATTGTGAAATATATTTATTTTGATGTTTAGTAGAGGAGTCTTACACCATGTATTGTTCATGTAGGTACCTAGAGTAAATGGACTTGAGCCATGTAGATGTGAGAGCAAGTATGGGAGAATGTATTTTTGATAGCCCATCTAGTTGAGAGGGGCTTGAAGTTATGGTATCTTGGGCACAAATGAGTGAGCACTAATATATGTAAATATAAACTATTTGACTTTTGAACCATCTCCAAGTGGGTGGTTATTGTAAATATTAAATTTTGTAAGTAATTTTAAAAAATTGTATTTTAATTTGAAACATATCTCATTTGGACTAAATTGTCTTATATTACAAGTGCACTAATAGGTATTTCATCCACCTTCAATCATAAACTACACATGCACAATTGAACATGTATTCGTACATTTGGAATACTTTTATTAGAATTTAAATTTCCATGTATTGATTATTGTAAGGGATTTAATTAAGAGATTAAGTGCGTGACACCATAACGACTATTGGAACATGTGACACCATACCGACTATTGGTATATAGACTACTATTGAGTCCTCCCCTAAAATGATTGAAAATAACAGAACAAAAGAAAAGCATTTTTTCTGTTCTACAATACTGAAAATAGGTACTATTTTGACCAACCAATATAGTGACAATTTACACGGACCTGTAATATGACCCGCGTACGCCTTTAAAAGGCTGTGACTTCTTTATTAGAAAAAAATAATGTTTTCTAAACTCTAATGGATTCTCCCATTCTATAAACGAAAACGCAAATTTTGAAAAGCAAATTAATTGTTGTAATTTAAGAGGAAAGTATGCAGCCGACCCAGCACCCAGCATCTAAAGGCTCGGATTTTTGGAAATTCGATTGATAGGATAATATATTTGCGGCTTTTACTTTGCCTAACGTGAAACACATGTCGAACTCAGAATGTGGAAAACAGCTCGAAAGGACAGTCCGAATAAAATACATTTTTCAATTATTCCTGTTGAAATTTTATATCCCTGTGAAAGGAATTGGAAAACTCTGTGCATGGAGAGATAAAGGCTATAAAAACCATTCAATCACGTTCCAAATGCCAAACAAACCAAGCTGAATCCGCATTCTGTGTTTGGTATTTCTCACGAGACCCAGCCTGGTTCTCCTCAACTGCCACCGGATAACACTCCTCATCTTCTGTCACCCTTTCAGATGGGTTCGCTCTTCAACCTTTCCCACAGGTAACATATATTTTCATGTTTACCAATTCCTGCAACCTTTCTCTTATTGCTACTGTTGTCTCTAATACGATTATTATTTTTTACGTGAGTAGAGTTGTGTTGGCTCCTGTGACTCGCTGCCGCTCAATAGACAACATTCCTCAAGCCTCTCATGTAAAGTTCTACTCTCAGAGGACCACCAAAGGAGGTCTTCTCATCTCAGAAGCTAATGCCGTCTCACCCCAAGCTATCGGGTATGTAAAACTTAAATCAAAATATTAATTAATGTGTTTTAATTGAAGTGGGGTTACTGATGAGATATTTTCTTGCAGGTTTCCACATTCTCCCGGTATTTTCAATGAAGAGCAAGTAAAGGCGTGGAAAAAGGTTGTGGACGCCGTTCATGCCAAGGGCGGCGTAATTTTCTGCCAGCTCTGGCACGTCGGCAGGGCCTCGCACACAGGTAAGAAATTCAATCAATTACCGGTGCTTGTTGGACATTTTCTATGCGGATTTGGTTTAGATTTGACTAGTATCTGGATATTTGTTGCAGTTTATCAGCCCAACGGAGAAGCTCCCGTATCGTCCACAGCCAAGGCAATATCAGAAGAATGGAGCATCTTGATGGCGGGCGGCTCCAAGGCCACTTACTCCCCCCCACGTGCGCTTTCCACGTCTGAGATCGCTGCTGTGGTTGAAGAGTTTCGTAAGGCAGCGAGAAACGCCATGTGCGCGGGATTTGATGGCGTGGAAATACACGCGGCACACGGGTACCTTATAGACCAGTTCCTTAAGAACGGCGTAAACGACAGAATGGACGAGTACGGCGGGTCCCTCCGGAAAAGATGCCGCTTTGCCATTGAGGTGGTGGAAGCAGTGGTGAGAAAGATAGGCGCTAAGCGCACAGCCATAAGAGTCTCCCCCACTATTGACCACATGGGGACCACCGATTCCGATCCCCTTTCACTCACCTCTCACTTAATTGGTCTGCTCAATTCGTATCCTCTCACTTACCTCCACATGACGGAGCCGCGATTCACTAAAGAAGGCCTCAATGAGGAGGCGGCAGAGGGCGAAATAACGGATGTCAGACAAAGCTTACATCCCTGCAAACAAGGGATTCGCTGCTGGAACAGCCAATTATTCTGCTTCAGGAATATTATATGGTTTAGTTCAGTGTTGGAGAGATATATCAATACAAGATTGCAGAACGTGCTTGGTTGTTGCAAGAGCAAAGCTGAAAAATTGTTGTGCTACAAAACAAGGAGCTCAGTTTCTGACCGGGAGCTGCAAGGCAAGATTTGAGATATACTATTTTTTCGACTCTGCACAGTCGCCCTCGCCCTCTCCCTCTCCCTCCCCTGAGACATCCACACCTCCACCTACTTCCACAGCAGAAAGTAAGTATATTCAGTTCCTTCTATAATTAATATTATTTATTTGTACCATAATTCAATGGTTTGAGCGAGATTTTAAAACATATTTTTTTAATATCAATGCTATTTGAATCACCACCTTGACTTGAAGGTATAACCCAATATCAACATATACATATTAGTTTATTTTTCAATATATGCGAGGTTTGGCCTTCTAAAATTTATTTTATTTTATTGGTTGCAGCCATGGACTAGATGTCTAACCCAGTTTTCTTGTTTACATTTTTAAAGGAATAGTGCTACAGTTGTAGCAAATAACTATTAACCTGTATTTTGCAGAAAAGTCTTCAAAAACATTGCCTATTGTTTTGGGGCTTGTGGGAGGCATCATTCTGGTTTTATTTATTTGTCTGATCGGATTCAGAAAAAAAGTTAAATCTGTTATTTCTCGGAGGCCAACAACTGATACTACTCCCAACCAAGGTACTCCTTTCAAAATGTATTTCTGGTTTTATGTTTTTTTTCGTTTTTCTGTGGTTCTATTGTAACAAATTCTCTTAGCTTGCTCACTTTTCTCTCATTGTTTTCTAAAGCTACAGAGATGCATGGGCTTTCCCCTGAATCTGAGTTAATGCAAGAGAAAAATTTTGTCTTCAGCTTAGAAGCTCTAGTAGAAGCCACCGGAAATTTTCATGAGAATAATAAACTTGGAGAGGGAGGTTTTGGTGCGGTATATAAGGTTCGTCTACACTTTATTTATGGTCTAAAGTGTCATCAATTTAACAACACATGGATAGCTCTAAATCAACATTTTATGTTTCAGGGGACAACTAGAGATGGAAATGAGATAGCTGTGAAGATCGTGAAGGAGGAATACAGAGGAAGGCTTATGAGGAGCGGCGGTTACACCAGAGAGACTGCCATGGAAGCCGTGTCCAGTGGTAGTGCAGACATGATATCCTTTGGCAGGCTGTTCATTTCGAATCCCGATCTGCCCCTCAGATTCGCCCTCCAAGCCAAGCTCACCAACTATGACCGCTCTACTTTCTACAATCACGACCAGGTCGTGGGTTATACCGATTACCCCTTCTACATCCATTCCCCTCCATCAAATTCAAAGTTTGATCAGCATGTGGACTTTAGAGCAGAGGTTGAATCATCATGAGTTGTGCCAATTTTGGGAACCGGCAAAGCATATGAACAATCTCCAATTCTCTTGCACTTCCTACTTGGAGTCGTTTTGCGAAAAATGATAACGATGTGATACTTGTCTGAAGTATATATTACCTGTTATTGAATTAAGAAAACATACCCTAGAGTTCCATTTACAAGTCTTGTTTCTATCCAAATATTGGAAGTTAACATGACCCTTGCATCCTTAAAAGTTAATAAATCCACATCAAGTTCATTATTTTCACTTCCTTCTAGTGTATTAAATCCACATCAAGTTCATTATTTTCACTTCCTTCTAGTGTATTGATGCTCTTACTTTTATTGCAATGCAATGTGCAACAAGTCTTTTCATTGAATACAATTTTTCCTATTATGATTATACATATTATTATTTGTGGTAAATAAATGGATAGTATTGTCAAATTATTCCTTGGTTGTTAAGTATATGTCAACATTGATTCTGATCATTATTAATTTCTAATCCTCAATAGTTTAATTTGTATTTCTAATATTTTTTAAAAGTTGATGAAACCTTTGCTAGTGATTTCTCTCTCTTTATCTAAATATATTATTCAAAGTAACAAATATATTCCATTATTTTCATAGTAATTTAACACGTCTATTAATATCATAAGATGGTTTATCATTTACAAGAAACAATTATTTTAAATTTCTAATCAAAATCATAGATATACCAACAAAATATTTAAAAATAATGGTTTTGATGAGTGAGTATTATTAATACAAAAAAAAGTAACAAACTATATGTATTAAAAAATATATATTTTCCTTACAACCAAAATCATAAATATACCTACAAAAATCGATTTTGTACTTTTTAGAAATGCTTGATGAAGCTAATAGTCTATGTTTTTTAGCAATTTCTTTTAATTCATTTTATCAATCAATATGTAATTTATGTAGTCAATCTCTTATTGGAAACTTGTAAGTCTTTCTCTTTATAATGGATAAAAATTAGAGATTGTGAATGGATCATTGAGGCTCCAATAGTGCATGTTGCAACCATTTTTGGTGCAAGGAATAGAAGTGTAAAACATCTTGGAAATACTACATTTTTTAAATCTTGAGAAATGATGCCAATTATACATAATTTTCTTATTCTTCATATTCCTTCGATAATAATACATAAAGGAAATACATTTTGACCTCGATTATAATGTTTCATAATTATATCAAGTTTATTTTAATTTAACACCCAATATTCTATAATTCATATTTTATGGTATAACATCATATATGAGAAACACATTAGCTTTCATGTTGCTTATAGGTTTTATTGCTTTACTTTTTCAATCTTCACCTTGATATTCATTAGACCATGGTGTTTTTCTATCAACTTATTTTCTTATTGACATATCTATTTCAATCACTTTCATAATTTAACCACATTGTAACCTAAAAATAATTTTCCACTCATATTCTATTATGTTTTGTTGAATAACCCATTTATCTTTAATTTTATAATCACTATTATCTTTCGCATCTTCTAGAGTAGTTGTACATTCCACATACCAAGGATTATAATTGGAAAAATCCCAATCCTATATTATTCCATCATTATGAAATTCAATATCTCTTTCTATGTCATAAAAAGGCTTGCATAGTAATAACTCAAGATAAAAGAATCAAACCATTTATCTTATTCATGTGTAGGAATAGATGCAAACCTTAGAAATACTCTCAAAAATAGTTTTCCATTTCTCCCTTTTTTTTATTTTGTACCTTGTATTGTATGTGTTGGAGTAAATTAATCATCAATAATTTAATCTAGTGCTTAATGAAAACTTAGAAAGAGATCATCTAAATCTGATCTCGAGTATTATTCCATTAATCATGCATTTCAATCAGTTAAGTGACTTAACTGATTCATGCATTCTGTTATCTCACTCATCTCTTAGTCAGAACTCCATCACATGTTGAGTTGAACTCCACTATTCAGGGATCCGATGTTGAGTTCATCTGTGTCTACATAAGGATATTCAATCCTTCATTATATGCATTCAATAATCAATAATCATTATTGTTTCACATTATTTACTATGTAATTTCTTAGTCGTGCGAGACAAATTTCTCTTTAGAATATCATCCAGGGATGTCACACATGACTGAGAAATTACACAGCAAATAATGTGAAACAATAATGATTATTGATTATTGAATGAATACAATGAAGAATTGAATATCCTTATGTAGATACAAATAAGTTCAACATCAGATCCCTGAATGGTGGAGTTCAACTCAACATGTGATGGAGTTTTGACTGAGAGATGAGTGAGATAACAAAATGCATGAATAAGTTAAGTAACTTAACTAATTGAAATACATGATTAATGGAATAACACTCGAGATTAGAAATAGATGATCTCTTCCTAAGTGTCCATTAAGCACTAGAGTAAGTTTATTTCATTTTGATTTTGAATAAAAAAACTTAGAATATTAAAAGTTGCTAATTAATTGTCAAGCTCTGCACTATTCCTCCAATCGACAACCAAAATTATTTTTTTGTTCTAAATTCCTATCTACATGAGCTTCCAAAGTCACATCCTCATGTGCTTCGAGAGTTTCTTTCTAGTGGGGTTCCTGACTACATGAGCTTCCAAAGTCGCATCCTCATGTGCTTCCAAAGTTTCTTTCTAGCGGGACAATATTGAGCATTGGATAAACAATGGCATCATCCTTAACGGAGGGCATCTTTGCAATTCTTTAGTAGTTGCAGCTTTCTTCTTTAGTTTGAATAAATTGTTGAAAACCACATCAACCCTATTGGCCCACCATCTTCATCGCCTTTGTATCTTGGTCTCTATCTATCTTCACAAGATCTTGGATCAACATTATCGCTTTTCAACATGTTGACACGTGAGCAATTTTCAGAGGCATCCATCATTGCATTCTTTTCCTTCATCAATTTTTCCTTCTCCTTAGTTTTCATTCACGGGGGGTGTTGGAGTAAATTAATCATCAATAATTTACTCTAGTGCTTAATGAAAACTTAGGAAGAGATCATCTAGTTTTGATCTCGAGTGTTATTCCATTAATCATGCATTTCAATCAGTTAAGTGACTTAACTAATTCATGCATTATGTTATCTCACTCATCTCCCAATCAAAACTCCATCACATGTTGAGTTGAACTCCACCATTCAGGGATCTGATGTTGATTTCATTTGTGGTCTACATAAGGATATTCAATCCTTCATTGTGTTCATTTAGTAATCAATAATCATTGTTGTTTCATGTCTTGAATATCAATTTAGCCTTTTTTGTGCTTACACTTTGTGGAAGTTCATCTTCATTCTCAATTGCCGATCATGGCTGATTTCTTCAGTATGCCCATGATTTAGTTCCCTTAATTAGTGAAAAAAATTCCATTGAAAATGGTTCATTCTTATATCCATGAATGAACTTTATAATATGTTCTTAATTGTCATACACTTCATTTTTTACTATAATTTTGAATACCTCACATGTTCAACATTTATATTAGCATGTTTCTATTTCTCTCTACAAATGAAAGTTACAATAACATGTGGCATGTTTCTTTCGCCCCAATGTCTGTTTCTATAATAGCTTTAGTAAGAATCCTGTGATATGCTCTTGCAACTAATTCATCAATATTCTTAATGTTCACAAGTAATATCCAAATTTTATGGAAATTTTCTAAACTATTCTTTTCTTTTTCTATATTCTTGACAATGTACTTGATTACAACATGTTTAGAAATGTTGAGTTGTCAATCTATATTTTCTCTCCATAATTATAGTATGTATAAATTTTTATATATTTATAGTATCATTATTTCTTATAGAATTTTTTTCACCCATCTCTTATTCTTCATATAATTTTGATCCCTCAAGATTTAATTGATAAGGAGCATTATACTTGTAAGTAATAATAACACATTATCAGTTCTTCATGCACATACATTATATTGAATTTGTATATAATAATTAATTAGAATGATTGAACATCTTACCTAGAAACCATCCATCCCTTTTTTATGTAGGAATGTGCAATCTATGCATATTTTATGTATTTCAATACAATTGAGGATCTCTCATTGTCATATTATAAACATATTTGTGTAAGTTATCTTTTATTTTGAATACATATACTATACAAATATTTGTAATGTCTATTGTTAAAAAAGATAGATTATTATCTTTTTTTAAATTATAACATGAAGTTTATACATAAAATATATAGATTTAGTAAGTATTGAAAATATACCTATATTTTTTGTTGATGTGGATATTTCTCAAGGATTATGTGCATGAACAATAGAATGAAAGTATTTTTTGAACTTTTTCATTATTGATCATTTATCCAATAAAATTTTTCATACTTAGTGCTCAATCTAGCCATATGAACCCATGCACATGTGTGATAGATTATAAATGTTAATTTCATTCATTGTATAGTATATTTCTAAGAAAATATTGTTGGTATGTGGCGACTGATCATTGTATACTGTACACTCTTCATGTATCCTCGCCGGGGTTTGGGGGCGATAGCCCCCGAGAAATTTTTTCTCTTGCTTTTTCGCAAAATTACCGAAAAAGGGAAAAATCACCGAAAAGGGGAAAACCCCAACTTTGTATAACCCTAATCTGGAAGCTTCTAAAAAGCTGGTTATAAGGGGTTTGTAATAGAGTTACAGTATGATAAGAAAATGCGATTATTTACAATATTGTAATAGGGTTTTTTGCACTGGTTAATGAAATCATTGGATGGCTGTGGTTTGGTGGATGCAACCCATATTGGGTGAACCACGTTAAATTCTCTGTGTTATTTTTCTTGTTTGTGTTTTTATTTCTTGGTTTATTTGATAAAATCTACATTTAGCTTTTAGATATCTGCCTTTAAAACCTAACAAGTGGTATCAGAGTGGGTTGTTTTTTATTATCATCTATAGGAAAGTCTCACGATTGAGTGGGAGTCTCACGGTTAAGTGGGAGCAATGGCAGACGAGGGTAAGTTGAAGGTTGATAAGTTCAATGGGCAAAACTATCAGTTATGGAAGATGCAGATGGAGGACTATCTCTATCAGAAGGATTTATGGCAGCCATTGGAAGGGAAAACCAAGAAACCCACAACAATGTCAGATGAGGACTGGGATATTTTGGACAGAAAGGCACTTGGCAGTATTCATTTATGCCTAGCACAATCGGTAGCGTTCAATATTACAACAGCGAAGACAACTCAAGAGTTGATAGAAACCCTATGGAAGTTATATGAAAAGCCTTCCGCTTCGAATAAGGTATTTCTTATGAAGCGTTTATTTAATATGAAAATGGTAGAAGGCGGGTCAGTTACTGATCATTTAAATGAGTTTAATATAGTTATCAGTCAATTAACTTCTGTAAAAGTAAACTTTGATGAAGAAGTTAGGGCTCTTTTGATTTTGTGTTCTTTGCCTGAAAGCTGGAATAGCTTGGTAATGGTTGTTAGCAATTTTGTTTCTGGTTCGAATACATTGAATTTTGATGATGTTGTTGGTGTTATTTTGAGCGAGGAAATTCGTAGGAAAAGCTCAAGTGGAACATCCACATCAGGCAGTGTTTTGAATGTAGAAAGCAGGGGTAGACCAAAGGAGAGAAGAAACAATTTTGGAAGTGGTGGGAAGTCATGAGGAAAATCAAGTTACAGAAGGTCCCAATCTAGAGACAATAGGGATTGTTGGTACTGTGGTAAGCCAGGTCATTTAAAGAAAGATTGTTGGTCTCAGAAAAATAAAGAAGGAGATGAAAAGGAAGGAAACAAGGAGGCAAATGGGGTAAGTAATAAATCTGATGAGGATTCTTTGATTCTTTCTCTTGACAATGTTGATGATTCTTGGGTGTTAGATTCAAGGGCTTCATTCATGCTACGCCCCATAGAAATTGTTTTCTTGATTATGTCCAAGGGGATTTTGGGCTAGTTTATTTGGGAGCTAATGAACCCTGTCAGATTGTTGGAAAGGGAAGAATCAAGATTAAGTTGTAGAATGGGAATCATTGGCTACTACATGAGGTAAGGCATGTTCCAAAGCTAAAAAGAAATTTAATTTCAGTAGGGCAACTAGATGATGAAGGTTGTGTTGTTACATTTAGTGATAAAAATTGGAGGGTTACAAAAGGTGCCTTAGTGGTAGAAAAAGGTGTGAAAGCAGGCACCTTATATATTTTTATAGGTCATACTGTTCCTTCTACTTTAGCTATTGTAGATAAAAATCAATGTTCAGGAACAGTTGCTGCAGTTCAGTAGGAAGAAAATCAGATAGTTGCTGGGAACTCTGAATCAACACTATGGCATAACAGACTTGGGCACATGAGTGCAAAAGGTATGAAATTACTTCATTCAGAGAATGCTTTACCAGGTCTAAAATGTGTTAATATGGATTTTTGTGAAAGTTGTGTGTATGGAAAACAAAAGAGAGTTACTTTTCTCAAGGATGGGAAACAAAAGAAAGATGAGAAATTGGAGCTTGTGCATACGGATGTATGGGGACCAGCTCAGGTATCTTCTCTTGGTGGCTCTTAGTATTATGTCACATTCATTGATGATGCAACTAGGAAGGTATGGATTTATTTCATTAGGCAAAAATTTGATGTATTTGAAACTTTTAAAAAATGGAGAAGCTTGGTTGAGAATGAGACAGGTAAAAAGTTAAAATGTCTCAGATCTGATAATGGTGGTGAGTATTGCTTTGAATATTATTGTTCCTTTAATGGTATTCATAGGCAGAAAACAGTTCCAAGGACTCCACAGGAAAATGGAGTGGCTGAGCACATGAATAGAATAATAATGGAGCGTGCACGGACTATGAGATTGCATGGTGGGCTGCCTTTAAACATGTGGGCAGAGGCTGTAAACTCTGTTGTTTATTTAATTAATAGAGGTCCATCTAATCCTTTGGCTTGTGGTATTCTAGAGGAAGAATGGACAGGTAAGAAGGTGAGTTATTCTTTTATGAAAACCTTCGGTTGTGAAGCATTTGCACATGTAGATTTTGAAAATACAACGAAGCTTGATGCAAAATCAAAGAAATGTATATTTGTTGGATATGGAATTGATGAATTTGGTTATAGGCTTTGGGATTTTGAAAATAAGAAAATTGTGAGA
The DNA here is from genome assembly GCA_007115665.2 of Sequoiadendron giganteum. Lineage (NCBI taxonomy): Eukaryota > Viridiplantae > Streptophyta > Pinopsida > Cupressales > Cupressaceae > Sequoiadendron > Sequoiadendron giganteum. Next base: position 547,135,704 of record CM021109.1, read on the forward strand.
AGGAGGGATGTTATATTCAATGAGAAAGTGTTGTACAAAGATCAGTTGCAGTAGCATGAGAAGAAAGAAAATGATTATGCAGTGCTGGATGATACTCCAAAAAATGAAGTTTTAGTGGATCCTCATGCTCCGCAACAACAACAACAACAAATACCACAAACTCCAGTGAATGTTAGACGATCTTCAAGGTTAAGTAGACCTCCAAAAAGATTTTCTCCCTCTTTGTACTCTATTTTATTAACGGATGTTGGTGAACCAGAATGTTATCATGAAGCTATGCAGGTGGATACCAAGGTTCAGTGGGAGGATGGAATGGAAGAAGAAATGGACTCCTTGCTAAAAAATCAAACTTGGGAATTATACAAGTTGCCTGTAAGTAAAAAGGCTTTAGCAAACAAATGGGTTTATTGGATGAAAGAGGAGGATGGAGGTAAGACAAGATTTAAATCCAGATTAGTTGTAAAGGGATTTGCACAGAAACAGGGTATTGATTTTGATGAAATATTTTCTCCAGTTGTTAAAATGACCTCTATTTGTACTGTGTTAAGTATTGTGGTTGTTGAAGATTTGCATTTAGAATAGCTTGATGTTAAAACTGCCTTTCTCCATGGTGATTTGGAAGAGGAAATATATATGGAATAGCCACAAGGATTTGAGGTCAAAGGTAAGGAGAAACTAGTGTGCAGATTGAAGAAAATCTTATATGGCTTGAAGCAAGCACCTCGACAATGGTATCTTAAATTTGATAGTTTTATGGCTGAGCAAGGCTACAATAGGTGTAATTCAGACCATTGTGTTTATTTTAAGATGCTAGGTGAAGATAGCTACATTATTTTATATTTATATGTTGATGATATGCTTGTAGCGGGGTCTAACATGGATCACATAAAGGAGTTAAAACAACAGTTAGCAAATTCATTTGCTATGAAGGATTTGGGGGCAGCAAAACAAATCTTTGGTATGAAGATTACAAGAGATAGGAAAAATAGAAAATTGTTTTAATCTCAGGCTAATTATGTTAAAAAGGTGTTGCAGAGATTTCATATGGAGAATGCAAAAGCTGTCAGCACACCTTTGCCCAGTCATGTCAAATTGACTAAGGATATGTGTCCAAAGACACAAGAGGAGGAAGAAAAAATGTCCAAGGTACCATATGCTTTAGCTGTAGGTAGTTTAATGTATGCCATGGTATGCACGAGACCAGATATTGCACATGTTGTAGGAGTCGTTAGCAAGTATATGAGTAATCCAGGAATTGAGCATTAGAATGCAGTGAAATGGATTCTCAGGTATTTGAGAGGTACATCAAATAAATATTTATGTTTTGAGGGCTCTAATATAGATTTAAAGGGCTATGTTGACTCAAATTTGGCAGGGGATATTGATACCAGACGGAGTACCACAGTTTATGTATTTATCATTGGTGGGACAGCAGTAAGTTGGATTTATCGGTTGCAAAAGGTGGTTGCTTTATCCACCACAGAGGTAGCAAAGGAGATGATATGGATGCAACTTTTCATGGAAGAGTTGGGAAAACAACAGGCTGAAAATTACTTGTTCACAAACAGCCAGAGTGTTATACATCTTGCAAAGAATTCTTCCTTGCACTCTAAAACCAAACACATACAGTTGAGGTATCATTTCATTCGGTCAATGTTGGAGGATGGATAGGTAAAGCTGGAAAAGATACATACAGATGTAAATCCAGCGAATATGTTTACTAAGGCGGTGATAAGGGAGAATTTGAGCTCCTCTTTAGTTTTGGTTGGCCTTCAAGGTTGAATTAAAGTATAACAAAGTAGTAGGGTCCAAGGTGCTTATTTCCAGTGGGAGTTGTAAGTGCAGCGGTGTCGTCCAAATTTAGTCTCCAAGTGGGAGATTGTTTGGTGTGGAGCCTAATCAGTCTCCAAGTGGGAGATTGTTGGTATTTGGTGACTGATCATTGTATATTGTACATTCTTCATGTATCCTCATAGGGGTTCGGGGGCGGCAGCCCCCGAGAAAAAAATTTCTCCTGCTTTTTCGTGGAATTACCAAAAAAGGGAAAAATCACCGAAAAGGGGAAAACCCCAACTTTGTATAACCCTAATCTGGAAGCTTCTAAAAAGCTAGTTATAAGGGGTTTGTAATAGAGTTACAATATGATAAGAAAATGTGATTATTCACGATATTGTAATAGGGTATTTTGCACTGGTTAATGAAATCATTAGATGGTTGTGGTTTGGTGGATGTAGCCCATATTGGGTGAACCACATTAAATTCTCTGTATTATTTTTCTTGTCTATGTTTTTATTTCCTGGTTTATTTGATAAAATCTGCATTTAGCTTTTAGATATCGGCCTTTAAAACCTAACAAATATGTCATAGGTGAATATGTGCTACTATACAAGGATATTCAATAGTATTGTTTTTTTACCATTTTTGGGCTTCTCATGGGTTTGGTTGTGGTGTTCTTGGTATTAGTGCATGTAAATCAAACCAGTACATATATATTGCACTTAAAGTGAAGAATAAATTATGGGTAATCCAATTTACTAAATCATGTCACTTAATTTAGCATGAGATATTTCCCAATATGACATCAAACCTCTTAAGATTGTTCCAAACCACACCAAATAATCGAATAGATGTGAGTGGGATACATTTTTCACATATTCACATAGATCATTGATGGTGATTGTAATTCTTTGAAAAAAAATTTCATAAACATTGAAGATGAATTATGTGCATGATGTCTTAGGACCATATTCATCATGTAATATTTAAATAGTAGATTTCAATCAAATTGGTGTACCCTATACAAAAATAGATTCTTCAAAAATTCATGTAGATATATGTGTATTATCTATGGTTCTAGCCAATCACATCTACCATCAATAATTACATTTAGAAATAAAAAATAGGGAAATCTTAATGTCACATACTCATTGATAGGGGATGCCTTAATTCCTAACCAGTTATTCAATGTGCCTAGATTTGCATCAAAGTATTTTACCCTTGTATATATTAGTTCCATCTCTTTTGGGGTATTTGGTAGTTTAGAGGTCATTAATGTTATGTGATGAATGATATTTCCTTCATCCATCTCTATCAATAGACCTACAAATACAATTTTACTTACTATAGAGTAGAAAAAAGTATCCCTTTTCACACTTAATTTGGGAATGAATAATTAATGTGTAGTGTAGGAAAATGCATAACCTTGAATTTTCAAATTTTTTTGGGCCTACCTTGCTTTATTTATCCTTATTTAGGTCTTAATTGGTCCTATTTTTCATCCACAAGCCTAATAAACTATATCCTTTTCTAGCTAATCCCGAAAAACATCAATGGATAAATGATAATTTAATGATCATGTCTGAGTGTCCCTAATTTTTGGGTCAGGACTAAGATGCCACCTAGGCCGTCTTTGTCCCCAAAATTTCTTGGGATGCTCTTTTCAAAAGCATCTTAAAAGGGCCACTTTTTGGAGTCTTTGCCCTAGGTTTTTATTCCCCGACGTCTTAGTCCCCCTTGGCTTATTTTTGGAATTTAATTTCAAATTCTGGTGAGATTTGGCCTCCTTTAATTAATGATTTCATATGTCATCTTTTTCTAGTGTAATTTCAGGATATTAAGCATGAATAGGTATATATACAAGGTTCATTCATTCATTTTCATCCTAGCAACTTGAGCATTCATCCATATGGAAATTTTATAAGATCAAGAGAAATTCATCAAGCATTTTGAGCTATCATCAAGATTCAAGCATCATATCAAGGATATTATTGCATCATGTGTGTTTTTGAGCTAACATTTATGATGTAGGGTCTTGATTCAAGCAAGCAATTCAACTCCATATTTATCAAGCATTTCAAGATCTACATTCAAGCTAGCCATTTCACACACTGTTGTAGCAACTCATAACAAGGGTTCGGTGAGTTGTAACATTGCATGTTGTTCATTCATCATTTCCCTTCATTATTCTATTTCATTTCAAGATTTAATTAACAACAAGGGGTTCGACCAAGGAAAACCTTGAATTACTAACAATCAACAAGTTTTTCCCCTCTTGTGTGAACTTGTGATTGCAGATTTAGGTTGAAGACTGGAAGATCATTTGAAGTGAAAAGTTGCAAAGTTGCATTGCAAATTTGTCATCTTCACAGAAACTCACCTATAGGCCAGATCTAGAAGATTCATGACCTCAAACCTAAGAAGAAGAAAGTGTAGACATTGGACCTCAAGACCACTTTCAAAGATTTCATAATTTCAGAATGAGACTAATTCGTCACCTAGGGCATCTTTGTCCTCTGAAGTTCATTTTTTAGAAATTCTTTCAAATCTGGCTTCAGCATTCAAAGATTTTTCATCTGCCCTAAAAAATGACAATGAGACTAAGACAATAGTAAGGGTGTTTTAGTCCTCCATAGCACTTTTTGACAGGATTTTTGCATTTCTAAAATCCTTGTTACATCTCCAAACTTCCCAAGTACACATACCCTAACTTGGTGTTTCTAAATTTCATCATTTGCACTCATTATTTGGCTTGCATTACTAGGTTTTGTGAGTTGAATGCTTACATGTCTTTTCCAAGCTTTTGCTTGGTGGTGAACCCCTTAAAGCTTAAAGAACCCTTCCTAGGTCTTCCTTATTAAGAATTGACTCACCCTTTGGGGTTGATAGTCAATCCAATTTGGGTTCCTAGGACACTCTTTAATGACCAAAGGATAAATAGTGGCATCTCACTCCCCTATTTTCCCATTGGTTCATTTTGGTGAACCTGACATTTTTTAGCATTCATTTTTTGATTTGGAGTCCATTAAAGTCCTAGATCTAGGTTGCATTCATTCTTGCATTGCATATTTCATTAGTGAAATTGCATCTAGGGTTTCTCATATTTTCATTTTTCAAAGTGCATATAGGTTGCATTTTTTCTTTCTTGCATCATTTTATCTCATTCAAAAACTAAAAATTGAATTGTTCATCATACTAATTGCATTTAGAAACATTTTTATTCCATTCAAAATTGAAAAAATTGCATTCAATTTCTTATCATTAGTCTCTTTTTTCTTACATTCATTTGCACACTTTTTTCTTTCTAAACATCAGGTCCCTAGGTAGGCAACCTAGGAACACCGTAAACAACTTAGAATTTTCTATTTTTCTGGAAGAAAACCTCTACTGGGATTAAAATGCCCTTCTTGGTGTCATAGTCCCTCTGTGGGTTTTTGGCTCAAAATCCTGTCTTAGTTGTTTGCTACTTTTTCTAGTTTTTGGAACCTCCAAATTCCTTCAGTAGGACCAAGACACCCTTATTGGCGTCTTAGTCCCTATTGAGTTTGAAGCTACAATTTTTAGGGTTTAAATCTACTTTTATGTGCTTCCTAAGCCTTCTGATAACATATACTCTAAGTCTGAAAAGTTTTGAGAACATCTATTTTATGCATCTAGGTCAAAAACATCAATTTAGGGCTCTTATTTTTTAAATCATTTCAATTACAAGCATCATTAGATCTGAAAATGCTCACATTTTTGAAACTTTGAATAATATGGATAAAAGTACTTTTCACTTTTGTATATTCAATGTTTACATTCATAAAGCTTTGCATAAGTTTTATAAAAGTGCTTTTCATTTTTGGATATACATTGTTTGCATTCTTAAAGTTTTGCATACATTGGATAAACATGTTTTGCATCTTTGGATATACATTGTTTACATTGGGTGAAATCACGAAGTTGAGTCCATGAAATGTGGAAGTTTTTGCCTTAGCCAAAAAAATAAAATCAGCATTGCAAAAACGAGATCCCACTATTAAAAAAGGGTTCTCGTTTAACTTCAGGATCCCAAGCCTAAATGCTAAATGAGATTCCATTTTTTCAAAATTAGGATCCCATTTATCAAAGGATCCCAAACCGATGGACGAGAAACAGGATCCCAATTTTTACAAAACGAGATCCCGTTTTCAAATTGTATTTATTTAAAAAAAAAAACAAAACTCGGTCATTAGCAGCTTAGGATCCTAGTTTAGCAAAGTGTGCGGCAACAACTGACAGTGACCTCTGACCTCTAGGTACGCCTCCACCTTTTATATCTGTGATTGTTTAGTTTTTTTTATAAATTTATAATAGAAAGGTAAGTTTTAGCATTATTTTTTTCAATTTATTTAGCATTTCATGTATTTTATTTAGCTGTAATAGGAGAATTGATATATTGTAGAGGTAAAAGAAAAAATGAAATGAAACCCTATAGAAATGAAAAAAATCATCTTTGAATCATATTTGAAGAACAAAATCTAGCTTTTGAAGCTTAAATTGTCCAATCAAACAAAAAAAAATTGCATTTAAAAACCCTAATTTGAAATTGAAAGAAAACAAAAAAATTGCATTGAAAACCCTAATTTGAAATGAAACAAAAAAATTGCATTGAAAACTTGATTTTTTTCTTGAAACCCTAAATTCAATTCAAGTTTTTTTTTTTGTTATTTTACCCTATTTAAACCATGTGACTAATACCATGAGATTACAAAACCATTAACCCCCACATTTACTTTTTAGTATTAAGTTTTTCCAACATTAAATATTTTTCCCATGTGCAACTCCACATTAAATATATAATCTAATGTTACATACAACACATAAAGTGGCCCCAAAAATGCTAACCCATGTGATGCATGCATCCCTAAATCCCCTAGGTGCACCACATAATAATAAAATGTTACATTATATCATTATGCAAGGTGGACAACGCACCTTTTCCTTAACACTAAGCTTATTCACAATGCCTTGAGTTCTAGTATTAAATTCTTGAATAGACTCAGCTTCTTTTATCCTTAAAATTTTAAACGCTTTCAAAAGGTTTGAATTCTTACCAATTTGATTTTGTCAGTTCCTTGGTATTCAATTTGTAGAGCCTCCCATGCATCCTTTGATTTTGTCATACCAACAATACAGGGGAAAATTGAAAGTATCTAATGCAGATTGGATGATAAATAGAGCTTGGTTGTCCTTCTTTCTATCTTCTCTCAACTAAGTTCTTTGATTCACTATCAAGGATTTCAAATCATTCCGATCCACAAGTTTTGTGTATCCCATTTTACTACTTCCCATAGATCTTGGGATAACAATAAGATCTTCATTTTAATACTCCAATAATCATAGTTGTCTCCTATAAACAACAGAAGCTAAAATGGTAAATTATTAATATTTGTCATTTGGAGATAATCGTTTCTCTAATCTTGCTACCTGCACAATAAAATGATTAAAAATTTATAACACTAACATTATATTGAAGATTTAACAAATTGATTGAAAATAATCACTCTTCAAAATTGAACAATTAACCATAAAAATAAAAATATATATGTATTAACTACCTTGAAAAATAATAACATTGAATTGTCTTTTAAAGACAATTGAACTGATACACACAAGCAAATAAATAAAAAAACTAAAAACCAAAATTGCTTTTTACTCGATAGATATGTAATTTTATTGAACAAAATGAAAAATTGAAAAAAAAACTAAAGCGCAACTTGGAAACTGCTTTTGCATTTATCTAAAAAAGGAATAAACCTAAATAGATCATCCAAATATTCAGGAACTCATTAACAACCCTAACACCATGAAATAAGCCCAAGCAGAATTAGACACGGTTGTGGGTCGAGACAGAAGAATGGAAGAATTTTATATAGACCATTTTCCTTATCTCCATGTGGTGGTGAAAGGAGTGTTTCGATTACATCCAGTTGTCTCTCTTATGCTCCCTCACAAAGTAGACAACTCTTGATAAATGAATATTTGGATGATCTATTTAGGTTTATTCCTTTTTAGATAAATGCAAAAGCAGTTTCCAAGTTGCGCTTTAGTTTTTTTTTTCAATTATTTTTTTTCATTTTTTCATTTTGTTCAATAAAATAAAGGGACACACAAGTATGTGTCAACATATGGGAAATAGGAAGGGATCCTACAGTGTGGAAGGAGCTCTCTAAATTTATGCCTGAGATTTTTGAGGTTGAGAAAAGTAAGATCAACTCTGAAGGACAGGATTTTGATTTCATACCACTTGGAGCAGGAAGAAGAATATGTGTGGGGCTTCCTTTGGCTGATAAAATGGTTCATGTGATTTTGGCATTGCTGGTGAAGTCATTACTTTGACATAGACCCCCAGAGAAATCTTGTACAGAGCTTGAGAAATAAAAAGCCCTACGCATATATTGCAGATACAACTACATCAAAATCCACAAGTCAAAGCTCTGGCCGAGATGGTGAGGCTAGATGCAAGGAAAAAACTACTTAATCCCATGTGGTGTGAAGGAAGTGTTAGAATAGGACAAGAAAATGAACATGGAGGTGAGAAAATCTCAAGAAGTATAAGAGATGAGAAATATCAATCAATATGATAAGTAGGAGGTATTTTTTTACAGAGTGTCATCATTTTATGAGTCAAATTACACAATTGAATCTTAATAGCAATATCACAATTTAATCTATATGATAAAAATGGTTGAAAGCATCATCCCATCAGTGAAAATGTAAGGCAAATCACTAAGGATTCAGATAGAGAAAACAATTCATGCTCAAATTACAATCGATCTGTCCAAATCCATTCTTCGACTGTATTTTACCTTATCTAGCCAACGAGAAGTATAGCTAAAATACACCAAATGATATTAAAATGGTAGTGTGTCCAACAGTTAATTTAAGATCATACGAGGGAGAATACAAGTAATTTTGATTCGATTCACAACTTATAAGATCAAATGAAGAAATCAATTATGCCTCCTGCAACGACTGCGATCACTAACTTTTTATTCGTGGAAAATGTTTGGTGTGGGGCTTAGGTTCTCAAGTTCTTAAAAAGATATAGCGCACCATCAACGATCATTAAGGCCTCCTGGTGCCACATTCTGAAATCAAAACTCTCTGACATGGAAATGAATAATCAATCGTTGCAGAAGCTTGTTTTGTTTGTGGACCAATTGGAAATGTCTTATCATACCAAAACAAGGGAAAAGAGCACGAGTAGGGTAGGAACTTGCACTTGGAACTTTGTTTGAGTCCCTCACCAACTCACGTGTTCCCATTTTTCCAAGTTCAAGTCTCTCCCCATCTCACGTGTCTCATAGTTCCAAGTCCAAGTCAAGTACCCCTCCAACTCACGTGTCCCCATTGTTCCAAGTTCAAGTCTCTCCCCATCTCACGTGTCTTATAGTTCCAAGTCCAAGTCCAAGTCTCCCTCCAACTCACATGTCTCATTATTCCAAGTCCAAGTCCCTCTCCGACTCCCATGTTTTATTATTCCAAGTCCCTCTCCAACTCACATGCTCCATTGTTCCAACTCCAAGTCTCTCTCGGACTCGGATATTCCATTATTCCAAATCCAAGTCCTTCCCCAACTCACGTGTCCAATAAATAAGCGAGCACGAGGTCTCTCAAATAGCATGGAACCTATAAGTTCCAAAACCTATTTCATCTCTTGACTCCTATTCCCCATTAACTAGGGGGAGCAAGCTTTAATGCTAACATGGGATTTCAAGCCCTAATTCCTAGTGCTCTCAAGACTCCATCCTCACGAAACATAAAACCTTATGTTGGTCCCACTGTATTAATTGGTCATATTTGAACAATTTTATAAAACGATGTTTAATTTAAATTGGACTCTAGGTTCAAATTGTTTAAATCTAGTTTTCAAATCCATTGTTGGGATAAATTTTTATTGGTTTAAATTTTTTAGAATCTCAAGGTTTTGTGATGGATGTGCATGCATGTGTGTTGATATGTGATTTCAATGTGTTCATGGTGAAATATATGTTAGAGTTATGCTAGAATTAGGTTCTCTAATGAAAATTTGTAATTTCAAGTGATTCAAATTCCTTAGGAGATTGCACTAGCTTTGTGGAACTATGATGTAATCTTGTTAAGAAAAAAATAGTTTAGTTTATCAAATTGATTCAATAATGCATGCTATCATTCTAGTAGGGTTTCAAAGTTAGAATTAGGAAAAAAAAGTAGTAAGTATTAAAATCAGTTGTCATATAATGTTTCCAAAACTCATAGTTTATCATATTAGAGATCAATAAACTTAATTTTAAGGTTTTGAATTGTTTTAAATTGCTTTAAATCATCAAAAAATAACCCTAAAAGTTAGATTCTATAATACAAATTCATATTATTCCCTTTGTGAAAACAATAAAACAATGAATAATTGGGTAAACCAAAAAGCCTATACTTGGCAACTAGAAGTTTGGGACAATCAATTTCTATCCAAATAATTGATCATTTCAAGATAGATGTGAGTTTGTTTAAATTTACATGTGTTGTGAGTGTTTCAAAACACCCACCAACAAGTCTAGAGAGGGATAGAGAAGGAGAGGGGGGAGAGGGAGATGGAAAGTGAGATATATGGGAAGAGAAAGAGAGAGAGGTAGAGATAGAGAGGGGGAGAAAGAGAGGGTTAGAGGGACAAAGGGGTTGAGGGGGAAGGGGTACATATAGATATAGGTGGAGAAAGGGAGAGAGATAAGTAGAGAGAGAGAAGAGGGGGGGTGGGGAGAGATGGAGAGGGAGAGAGGGAGAGATATAGAGAGATAAAGAGGGCTAGGAAGAGAGGGTGAGATAGAGAGAATTAAATATATACCAATAGAGATGAAGAGAGGGAGAGAGAAAGAGGGAGAGATGGAAATATGGGAAGAGATATAGAAGGATAGAGGGAGGTAGAGAGTAGGTGAGATAAGTAGAGAGATAGGTATAGAGATGGAGAGAGGGAGAGGTATATCAATATATTGAGAGGGATAAGGGGAGGGAAAGGGGGAGAGGGAGAGAGAAAAAGGGAGAGATATGGATAGAAAGAGAGAGGGGGGAGATGGAGATATAGCTCAATATATAGAGAGGGAGAGGGGAGAGGGGAAAGGGGAGAGGGATAGATATGAGAAGAGAGAGAGAGAGAGAGAGAGAGAGAGAGAGAGGAGAGAGAGAGTGGAGAGGGAAAGATATATAGAGATAGAGAGGGATAGATAGAGGGGGTGAAATAAAGAGTAGTGATGGAGAAAGGGAGGGATAGAGAGAGAGGAAGAGAAAAATATGGGAAGATATATAAATGTTGGGAAGGAGGGAGAGAGGGGGAGAGATAGGTAGAGATATATGTCTAGAGAGGGAGAGAGAGGAGAGGGGGAGAGAGGGTGAGATAGATCAATATATAGAGAGGGAGAGGGGAGAGGGAGAGTGAGAAGGAGAAAGGGAGAGGTATAAATAGAGGGATAGGGAGAGAGATAGAGAGATAGAGAGATAGAGATAGAGAAATATATGGATGGATAGATAGAGAGATATGTCAAGGGAGGGAGATATAGCTCAATATATAGAGAGAGGGGGAGAGGGGGAGAGATATATAGAGATAGAGATGGATAGGGAGATAGGTAGAGAGATGGGGAGATAGAGGTGGAGAGAAAGATAGCATGAAAAATAGAGTGAGAGATGGAGTGAATAAGAGAGGTAGAGACAATGATATATAAATAGAGAAGAAGATATGGGGAGATAAAGGGGGAGAGAGAGAGGGAGGCATGGAGAGAGGGAGAGAGATAGAGGGATAAAGATGGAGAGCAAGAAACATGTGTGTGTGTGTGTGTGAGTGAGAAAGATATGAAGACAGTGAGGGTGATATATATATATAGAGAGAGAGAGAGAGGGGGAGAGGGAGGGAGTTTTAAATAAAATGAGGAGAGAGAAGTAGGGGGTATAGAAAGAGTAGAAAGAGGGATAAATAGGGAGAGATAGAGATCTACATATATAACTTGGAAAATGTAGAGTGAGGAAGAGAGAGAGAGATAAATAGATAGAGTGGTAGAGAGATGTAGAGGGAGATAAAGATAGAGAGAGATGGGGAGGTAGGAATAAAGAGGGATAGGTTGAGAGGATGCAATAAAGAGATATAGACCTGGAGAGGGAGAGATAGAGAAATATAGAGTGAAAGGTAGAGTTATAGAGAGATATATTTAAGGAGAGAGAGGGTGAGAGATGGAGATGAAGAGGTATAGAGATATCGAGGGAGAGATAAAGATAGAGAGATATATAGAGGGCAAGATAAAGTGATAGATATTTAAAGAGAGAGAGGAAGAGAGGGAGAGTTATGAATAGAGGGAGATATAAAGAGATATAGAGGGATAGGGAGATAGAGGTAGAGAGATGGATAATAAAGGAAAAAGAGATATAGAGGGGGATAGAGAGATAAAATAGGTTATAGCTCAACAAATAATAGAGAGAGGAAGAGAGATAGAGAGGGGGAGAGATAAAGAGAGGGAGAGATATGGATAGAGGGAAAGATATCCCTATATCTCTCACTCCCTCTTGGTTTTATTTTTACTTCACACAAATGTGAGCATATTAGAATATAGGCACATTATAGCATGAACATGTTATAACATGCTCATGTTTCTATCTACTTTGGGTATTGCCAACCCTTAGGGTTTGATTCCTTGGGCATCGATCCCAAAGGGTTGGACTTGCATGTCAACACCCAAAAAGAATGGTTTTTTTTTAATTGTAAAAATGGGCTAAATATTGAGTGTGTATTCCATTAGGTTTGTACATCTTTCAATTTTGAGTGAAAAAATACCACACAAACGTCAAGCTCTCGCTTACCAAGTTTTGATCATGTATTTTTTTGATATGTTAAGGTTTTTATATTTAATTTCTTTTGCACTAGTGTAGATTGCCTTCTTTTGAATACCTATTTTTTTATTTTTTAGGACATGTCCACTTTAAAAATTAGTTAAAATCATAAATTCTTTACAAAATTAGCAAAAAATAAAGCATAGACTAGACATTATGTTAGGTAATTTTCACTAAAGTGATTTTTAAAATACTTAAAAAAAGATAAAATTTTAGGGGGAGCACACTAGATGTTATATTTTTTATATATATAGATAAGGAGCACTTTGTGTGCTTCCCCTATTTGAACCCTTTTATTTCCACCATTTAAAAAAAATAGTTTAGAAAGTAGATTTAGGGCACTACAACTCTTGTTCTTATTGCATCTTAAATTTCTCATCCAAAATCAGTTTTTCCTAATTTCTAAAAACAAATTGGCCACTTAAGATTCCGTTTTGGTCTCCCATTTCAATGCACATACCCAAATGGACTAACTAAATTTTTATACTTATTTTTATTCATAAAGATTCATATCTACCACTAGATAGTTGATTTATGTTTTTGATAAATATTTAGTGCCTAAGAATATTGTTAGTGATAGGGATAGTAGATTTATTAGATTCTTTTGAAAAGAATTATTTTGTTTGACTAGTATTGATCTCACCCTTAGTACTAGCTATCACCCATAAACTATATGGACAAACATAAATAGTGAATACGTAGATTAGAGGATATAATAAGCTATATCATAGACCATCGGGTAACATGGGTTAATTGGTTGCACCTTAGAAGATAATACTACAACACCTCCCATAACATGTTCATTGGCATGACTCCTTTTATGGATTTATATGGATATGGTGCACCAACCCTGCTAGATTTGGTGTTCATTAATAGTAGGGTACCAACAACTAGTGACTTGGGGATAGAGCCAATATATTTGAGGCTAGACACATGTTTCTTTTGTTTCTATACTTATAGGTGGAAGCATCTATTTTATAATCACTAAAATAATATTTAATGAGGAAAATTTGCTTATATTTGTGTGTTATTCTTTGAAGCTTCTCCATATCTATATTATTTCCCAATACATTCTCACATCTTCTCAGGTATATTGTTATTTAAATATATATCTATCATATGCTCTCACATTGCCCTCACGAGATCTAAGTGATCAAAAAGTGGTGAATAATAATGTTTGCTTATTGTATGCTCTCACCTCACCCTCATAAGATCTTGATGATAAAAAAGTAGTAGATATTTGATATTAAAACTTGTTAAGAATATTATACATATGTATAATTAATTAATTCTACAAAACTCTTTAAAACATATATATGTGATGTTAAAATAAAGTTTCACAATATAATATTGAGAAAAATTATTATTTTAATTAATAAATATATTGATAATTTACATGAACTCTAATTTGTTTCCGTACATCTTCAAAGATCTTTATTTTTTAATAAAGTGTAACTTTTATATTTAGAGATGTAAGTGATGGAGAATATGATATCATATACATCCATAAAAAAACAAATAATATTAGAAATTAAAAAAATCAATATATCACTTAGCATTAAGAATAGGGCGAAAAATTATATTAATGTTTTTTTTCATAAATATTAAAAGAGAGCATGGAAAGTGTTGGGGTTAGATTTTTTTTTTTGATGGAGGTCATCCACAAATTCTTGTTTGCTACCCGATACGAAAGCACAAGCCTTCTTAGGCTGAACCTCTTCGGCTAAGAGCCAAGGACTGAGGGGTATCCATTCCACCAAATTCGCCCAAAGCACGATCTCGGCCTCATACCTTTTTCGGTGTCGAAGCCTTTGCACTCAACAAGACTTGATCCCCAGTGGGCTCATTTAGAACCTTTCAACTTCACCAGTAGACCAACGACCCATTGACATTGGGGTTAGATTTGAAGAATATAAATTGAGTAAAATTTATATTATCCAAAAGTATATGGAAGTATTTTTCAAATTAACATTTTTTGTAACTTCAATTCTCACCTCCTTAAACGAAAATGCAAAATTAGAAAAGCAACCTAGTTGTTACTCGGAGTATAGCAGCCGCCGTTGATGGGAGTTCCATTGGTAGCCCAATACAAATGCGACTTTTACTGTGGTTAACGTGAAAAGCATGTACAACTCAGAACGTGTAAAAGAGTATTTGACAAGAGAGTACGAGGAAGGACACATTTTAATACATGCGCGTTGAAATATAAAGCCAGTCAAGCTACATCGACGCGAACGGAACAGTAAATGCTTGTGGATGGAGACTAAAAACGCCCATAAATACCATCCGATGAGACGCTCCAAATGCCAAACCAATCAAGCTCACCCGTTTGCCGAGCAATACAAGCCCAGTGAACATTCTGTGCTTTGTAAAATTGTTGAAGAAAGAAGCGACACCATTTTAATACAGTCGGTCCACAGTTATTTCTCCAAAATGGGGAAAGGAGGTATTTCTCACCAAGCCCAACCTGCTTCTCACCTTCTGTCACCTTTTCAGATGGGCCCGCTATTCAACCTTTCACACAGGTAACATATATTTTCCTGTTTACCAATTTCTGTAGCCTTTTTCAATTCCTTGAAGACGACTGCAGTCTCTAAGTTAATTATTATTTTAATGTGTGCAGAGTTGTGTTGGCTCCTGTGACTCGGTGCCGAGCAATAAACAGCATTCCTCAACCCTCTCACGTGAAGTTCTATTCTCAGAGAACCACCAAAGGAGGCCTTCTCATCACAGAAGCAAACGGAGTCTCACCCCAAGCTATTGGGTACGTCAAACAAAAATAAAAAATATTAATGATTGTGCTTTACTTGAAGTAGGATTACTGATGAGATCTCCTCTTGCAGGTTTCCACATTCCCCCGGTATTTTCAGTGAGGAATAAGTTAAGGCGTGGAAAGACGTGGTTGACGCCGTTCATGCCAAGGGTGGCGTAATTTTCTGCCAGCTCTGGCACGTCGGCAGGGCATCGCACACAGGTCTCACATTTAATCAATTATCAGTGTTGTTTTTATCTTTCTGTGTACAGTGTGGATTTGGTCTAAGTTTAACTGGTGTGTGGAAATTTGATGCAGTTTATCAGCCCAATGGAGAACCACCCGTATCGTCCACAGCGAAGGCAATATCTGAGGAATGGAGCATCTTGATGCCAGGCGGCTCCAAGGCTACTTACTCTTCCCCGTGCGCGCTTTCCAAATCTGAAATAGCTGCGGTCGTTGAAGAGTTTGGTAAGGCAGCGAGGAACGCCATGCGCGCGGGATTTGATGGCGTGGAAATCCACGCGGCGCACGGTTACCTGATCGACCAGTTTCTCAAGACCGGCATCAACGATAGGATGGACGAGTACGGCGGATCCCTCCACAACAGATGCCGCTTTGTTATGGAGGTCGTTGAGGCAGTGGTCAGGGAGATAGGCGCCGAGCGCACCGCCATAAGAGTGTCGCCCATTATTGACCACATGGGGGCTTCCGATTCCGACCCCCTCTCTCTCACCTCTCACTTAATTGGCCTGCTTAATTCATATCTTCTCGCTTACCTCCACATGACGGAGCCGCGATTCACTAAAGAAGGGCTCAAAGATGAGGCGGCAGACTACGAGAGCACGGCTGCAGCAATGTGGAAGATCGTGAAGGAGGAATACAGAGGAAGGCTTATGAGAAGCGGCGGATGCATCAGAGAGACTGCCATGGAAGCCGTGTCCAGTGGCAGCGCAGACATGATATCCTTCGGCAGGCTATTCATTTCGAACCCCGATCTGCCCCTCAGGTTCGCGCTCCAACCCAAGCTCACCAACTATGACCGCTCTACTTTCTACGCTCATGACCAGGTCGTGGGTTACACTGATTACCCCTTTTGCATCCATTCCCCTTCACCAAATTCAAAGTTTGATCAGAATGTTGACATTAGAGCAGAGGTTGAATCATCATGAGTCATGCCAACTCTGCAAACCGGCAAAAGATATGAACACACCCCCATTCAGTCGTGATATCTACATGGAGTCGTTTTGGGAATCATGACGCGGTACTTCCTCGAAGTATACATTACCCATTATCAACTTAAGAAAATTGGCTTCAATTTGATTTTCCACTTGTATACTTAATTTTCGTGTTACATTGCAAGCTTCTTGTGTAACTTTTATGCTGTCATGGTACTCCAAGGTGCGACTACTCGAATTCAACTCGACAAAATTTTGTTTTCATTAATTTTATAAATAATTAACTAACTCGGATATAAAATCGAGAAAATTAGAGCAATTAACCTTTTCGAAATTAAGACATCACCAAAACCTGCCATACTGACGTTATCTCCGGACGAAACCTCGAGGAAAACCCGGTATTAGATAGTTCAAGCGAATTTCATTATAAAATTCCAAATCCATTAAATTACGCAGAGTCGATTAGGTTGGGAAATTACTGGTCCTGACTCTGGTCCACCAACTTCAAAAAGCCGCCTTAAATGATAGATGTGCGCGGCAGAGTTTATTTTATTTTTCTCGAAAGTTTCTCTCGTAAAACCCCAAATCCATTGAACTTAAACAGAGTAGTGTAGGTGAGCAATTGACTTGAGTAGTCCGGACGATAAACTTGCAACAAGCCGTGTGGATTCATAGGAAGATGTGCTCATCAGATTTTATTTTCTCAAAAAATTTTAATGGTGGATAACTTGTACTTCTAAAAGAGAGGTCACAAGTTCAAATCTTGTGGGGGGTAAGGTATGTACACTTCGTATTGTGGAGGACGAATTAGGTGCCTCCCTCATATTGGGAGTACGAGGAGTCCCATATACTGCAAGCCATCTGTAGACCCAAAAATAGACCGTTTGGTATCGTGGACTATAAAAGGACTTTTTCTTTCCTTTCCTTTCTAATGTTTATTGCTCAGACTACACTTTTGTCCAATACGTGTCCACGGTATTCACTTCTGGAAATCAATTTCTGACACTTACATTGTTGTCATTGGAAGTACGACAATCTCCACGTAACATTTCACTGTTTGACTTGCGAGTTGCATTTTTAGAAGAAGATTTCAAATTGTTTAGGATTTTTTTGCTGCCGTGATCTTGTTAACTTATTAAAATAATTCATTTCATTTTATTGTCCTTTCTTATAAATCGATTGTAATGGCCAAGAATAAAAGCTAACAGAATAATTTATTTTCTTCTTCAACTCTGTTCAGGCTTTGATGAGCTCAGTGATCAGCAAAATTGCGCTTCAAATGGGTAATTTGCTTCATTACAGTAGCACGTTATGCCTCAAGGGTGTTATCAGGGGCTGATGTTTCCAGGGCTGCCTCAGGGAGAAAGCATGATGCTGCGGGCTGATTCCTATATGTGGAATGTTGAGAGTTATGAAGTATCTTGCTTGTTGTTTCAGTAGGCTATTTATGTTGCTTATGCCAAACCATCCTGCTGACAACTCTTTTACATCTACTACAGTCCAGTTTGTCTTGATGCTACTGTGCAACTCCTTTCTTCCATGTATTTTTTTATTTAATCTTGTAGCTGTTGTGCAGTTGTTTTCTTTGTCTTCAAAGCAAATTAACAAATTTTGAATTTAGTATCTCAACCATATAAAAATGACCCGAGAAGTGAAACATTGTGAAGAGCAACATACACAAAAATATATCTTACACATGCTTTTTGGCTGCATAATTTCCTATAATAATTGGGTCCAATCATATGACTGTAATAAGGGATAGATGATGCACTTTTTTAAAGAAGTATACAATAGAATAGTTAGAGAGTACATTTTTATGGAGAATAGTTTTCTTTGTAGATAGAGATCCAAATTTGTTAGATGCAATCATTTGGTTTAAATTTGATGATTGTATAATTATATTTAGATTTTTTTTTTGAAAAGTATAATTAAAATTTTAATAAAATTGTATCATTTGAAAGAATGAATTTTGGACAAATTGTCAATTTTTTTATAAGATTATATATATATATAGGTAAGCGTGATGAGAGGGGGTAACCCCCAAAAGAATCTTTTTATTGCTTGCATAATGGAAGTGTCTCCATTCTTCAAATTTTACCTATCTCATTTATAAATGAGAAATGGATCCTTCCTCGTATTGCCCCTTTATTTATCATTAATCCCTTCGTAAGTATTTGTTTGAGCCCATAGTGTAAGCATGTGAGGTCCTTAAAAATTCATGGGGCCATGAGCAATTGATGTAGTAGCATTAGATTTTATGCCTTACTATTTCTTTTCCTTCCATTGCCACCCATGTGAGCTTCTTATATATTTTCCTTTCCTCAATAATGTGTGGCTTTATGCTAAATTTTCATCCAATGTCTCTTCAATGCGTTCTTTCAGAAAAATTATGGCAATCCGTCCTCTCACTTGTGTGAGAACCAAACCCTTAAGGTTTCATTATTACCTTCTAGCCCAACCTTGAGATGAGCAAGTACATATGATCTGGTTTTGAGCTTATCCGGTACTCATTGATGTATCCTTGTTGCTATTTTAGGAATTATTTCCTTAGTCACAGTATGAAGAGTTCACAATACTCAATTCCCATGGAGATCCCAATCTTATTAACTAGTGATAGGAACCAGTTGACCTTGTTGGGCCGCATCATTGGCCAACGCCTTAAGCTAGTGTTACAAGAGAATGCTTTCTAAAGGTAGTGAAGCTTGTTTTAGGGAATAAGTTTTTGTTGTCAAAAGAACGCTACCGTGTCAATATTGATAGCTCAGTGCGTTTTGTAATATCTTTGTTGGACCTATGTGTGCCTAAGGAAATGGTGGTGGAGATGACCAAGAAATTTTAATAGATATATTTAATTTGTATATAATTTTTTGAAATAAGGCATCTCTTAGCATTTAAGGCCAACTTTTATTGACTAACCATTATAAAAAAATTCTTGACAAACAAATAAATTAATATTTAATAATTCTTTAATTTTATAATCTTTATCAATTTTTTAGAAAGAATTCCTTGTTAAACATTTCATGAACTAGCTTAAGAGTCAAAGCCAATACACCCCCATTTACTATTGGGGTTAGGGAAATATTTCATGAAAGATTGAAAATAGATTATGAGTCAATTTTGTTGTTGCCTCTCAATTTATGGTGGTCATGCTGGACTTAAGGGAAGCTAAAGATATTATTAAAAAGGTGGTCAAAGCCCTCATTTAGCTCAAATGGTACAAGGGTTTGAAATATGTTTTGGAGTATGTTGTTGTGGAGCTTGGATTCTAGAATGGTCATAGGGTATGGTTTGTTATGCGTCCCAACTATAATGGCCCTTGGGTGTTATTTTTTATTGAAGTTGTGGGGGATAATGTGCTTGAACATCACCACCATGCACATTGGGGTTTGAATTTTCTCAAATCCTTCATTGAGGTTTCCAATATTGATAGTGTATATTGATCTTTTTCCTTTGTTATGAGCTCAGAGTCTAACAAGGATTTCAAACCCTAATTTCAATTGTGTTCACCCTTGTCAAAAAAAATCCGCATGATTATTGGAATCAATTCAAAGTTATATTATGTTAAGTGTATGAAGATACAAATCTCTTAGTATAGTTTATTGTTGAAATCTTGTAATTAGACTTATCATAATTAATATAAATACAATATAAACCTAACCCTCCATAGAAACAACCATTTTAGTATATATTTTCATTATGTTTTATGGGGTCCAACTCCCTTAAGCCTACTCATAGATAAAAAATAACAATATATAAAAATCATCTTGAAGTTAGCTCTCAAGGGAGATTCCCTTTCATGAAATTAAGATTTTTACCCTCTATAGAAAATTCATTAGAAACTTTCAAGAAAATTGCAATTAGAAGGTATAAAGATAGATTTGACAAACTTTTCTATTTTTCTCCCTCCCTATTCCAAAACATGAGATTTGGAATAAGGTATGGATATCCATCAAATCATAATGGAAGGTTGATTTTTGTCAAATTTTATCGTTGCAACTATCTTGGATGACATGGTCATAAATTATGTAATTATAGATATGGAATATTAACTATTTGATGTAATGTATCAAAGAGGTGTCATCTTATGGAATAAATAGATTGCATTATATGCACAAAATAGATTTTTTGATAAGCCCTTATAAAATTTCAAGCATATATAGTTGGTAGTTGTAAAGCTAAATTCTATAATATAATAGAAAATCTACTATCTCAACTTGTAGAGTGAAATACCCACCACAACATCATTCCTCCATAACAAATTATTCAAAGCGCATGGTTATAAAATAGAAATGGTACATAGGGATGAAAATTATAAATAATGTAAAGGTATTAAAAGAAAACATCATTACTTACAATAGCTCCAAAATATAAAATACCCAAAAACCATTCTATGGTAGAAATCATATCTACGGAAACTCCAAATGTGAATTAACTCATGTTGAAAATTTTGTTGAGAGTTAAAAATAATGCCAACCTACTCACTTGACCCTACAACAAAGACATGGAAAAAAATTGTTACTATAATACAATTTCAAGCTTAAATATGCATCAAAGTCAACATTCTAGATTTTCAAAATTTATCCCCCAAAAAATTGCATGGGAATCAGGCTTGGATCCCAAACCTGTCTTTTCCATACAAAAAATGAGTTGGGATATTTCATAGATTTTCTTCAACTTTGTTACTTTACCCTTGATGCATATAGAATTTTTCTATCCAAATTTGATAAAAGGAAAAGAGTATATCTAGGAAAATCTTAATATTATAAAAATATAATATGTGCCTAATTATAATTTGAATATGTTATTATTATTAACTTTTATCATTTAATATGTTTGAATTCTTAATAGATGTATTGATTGAAAAATTCCATAACTTTCAATATATTCATCATTTTCCAAATCTAAAAGATGCATCAAACTCTAGGTTTCATTAGCTATAGTTCTCACAAATTTAGAGCTCCATTTTTTTCACAACTATAGCCATGTTACTAGGAAAAAAAATAGCATTAAGGGAATTAAATAATATCATAATCAAACCTATCTATTCTCATGCCCTTAACCTAGACATGAGTCAAAGAAACATATTTCTAAAGAAGGAACCATCTTTGGATACTGATCCAAGAAACCTCATGATTAAAATCCATTTAAATGAGAGAGAGAGAGAGAAGGAGAAACCTTCTTTGACACCTTGATTGGGGGATGCACAAGATTGAAATACCTAATTAAGGAAATCAACTGTCAAGAAGGTGCCACACAAATAGGAGGAAGCACGCCAATGTCACCTACAAAAATAAAGGTGGGATCTAAGGGTAAGTGAAAGGTAATGCCTGTCCACTTTTGATAAAAAGTGGAATCATTTTTCTTGAAAATCAAAGTTTTTCATAGTTAGAGTAAATATTCAAGAAACTTACACATATAATATTAACATGGTGTACAAATATGAAATGTACGATTTTGTTTCTAGTTTTCAAATATGTAATTTATTCTAATTCTTAGACTATAAAATTTGGTTTTTAAAGGATGTACAAAGGTGGTTTTTATTTTATGTAAATCATATGTTATAATAATATATAAATTATTATATATTATAATTTAATATATAAATAATATATTTATTATATATTATAGTATTATTTATTAAAAATTAAATTACATTCATGCATAGTTCTTTATCATTATTATTTTATTTTTTGACAAGCAAGTGTTGTCATAGGGGACAACTCCCAATGTATTAATTTTAGAAAATGCACACAAAGCTTACATTAGGCTTTTCGAGAATTCAAGAAAATGAGCCCATTTTCAATCTCATTCACCCTTACATTTTGTTCTGGAAATAAGAGATCTCCATAATTGCATAGATAGAAGTGAAAGTTGCCCATGTATACCCTCTTAATACCTTCCTTGAATAATTTCAAGTCCTACACGGTAATGGATTTCCTCTTTACTACATCTGAATCAAATACTCCAGCTATCCTTATTCCTTCAGGATGCACCTCCATTATGTTGGTAAAATGCATAAAAATTTCATACATAACATGTGGGAACGAATACATTATAAAGGATAATTACAAGAGAACCACATAATCTCCATAGATGTCGATAGAACCACGTAACTACCATAGATGCAACCACCATAACTGATTTGTTAGCAATGTAATATTTCCAACATTCCCCCCCTTATTACATTGTTCCTAAAATTGTATACCCTAAAAGATCTTATTCACTTTGCCAAGGGACCCCCCTTAAGGCTTACATAATAAAACTTGCTGATTACAATATAAATTACATATTTATGAACATCTTCCTTGAAGAAAAAAATCTTGAATCAGATGGAACTCCATCAAGTTGCCTCGTGACCGTCAAAAGGGTGTAGCTTCGAGCCGAATTCCCGAGTTCTTCCTCCCATGAACTCTTGAATCACAAATTCCTAAATTATTCGACAACAATCCATATTGAGCTCTCCAAA
The DNA here is from genome assembly GCA_007115665.2 of Sequoiadendron giganteum. Classification (NCBI taxonomy): domain Eukaryota; kingdom Viridiplantae; phylum Streptophyta; class Pinopsida; order Cupressales; family Cupressaceae; genus Sequoiadendron; species Sequoiadendron giganteum. The sequence continues at coordinate 547,158,745 of CM021109.1, forward strand.
CACATGGCTCCATCAAGTTGTTTGGTGGCCCTCAAAAGGGTATAATTTTCGATCACAATTCCGTAAGCTTGTTGGACAACCACCCATATTGAGCTCTACACCAAACCCCTTACCCATCTCCAAAAACCAAACTTCACAATATATGTATTCTTCAAATATGTTAGAAACAACAAGGAAAAGGAAAAAATTAAAGCCAAAAATGCTTCTCATGTAAAGCATTGAATCTCAAAGTGAGAAGCTGACTTGAGATGATGGAAATTCCTTCATCCTCTGGTGCCACCAACCTCCAATGTTGAAGGCTCATAGCACTACAGCATAACCACAAGAGTGTTCAATAGTTCAACTTCATCATCTAATGAATCCTCATCTTCAATGCATCCAAAGTTTCCTATATCTGATTCATCTTTTGTATCTTCTTTTGTTCTCTTTTCCTCTGCTAGAAGGGCTGAAATTATATCTTCTAAAGTTTGGGAAGTTATTTGACTGAATGTAAAAATAACATTACTATATTTTGAAGGCAAACTATTTAACAATATTGTTTTAGCATCATCATCTATCAGATCCTTGATTGCAAGATATGAAAAATGTGGAACTAGGCACATGAACTGTTTGACATAATACCTCAAAGAAACATGTTCTCATGGAATGCCTTGATGGCGGGATATTAACAAAATGAATTTGTTGAAAAGGCTTTAGATACTTCACAACCAAATGCAATTGGTAGGTTAAAGCTATACTCTACAACCTTTCTTGAATCCTATACCAAATGGGAGCTTTGGAACAAGGTATGGACATCTATTAAAGCATAAAGGATAGAGGGGTATTCAAAGGTAGTTGCAACTACTATGAGTTTAAGGGAGTTGAGGAAGGTTTAGATAAGGTATATTTTTATGTTTAAATTAGTGAAATAATTATTTTTTAGATGTGTATTATGTGTGTGATTTTGATGTTATTAAATTATGATGATCTATGTTAAAGCTAGAGTTCTAAGTTTAAAATTGAATAGTATTTACTCACACTCATAGAAGTACTACCACTATTCCTTCTACCTTTTTTCCTTGTCATCCTATGGATATTATGCATTTATAGTGTGATTTTTCCTTACACTACCATTTCATTCCCTCTTACCTCTCCCTCTCTTCAAACATGCTTCATTATGCCCATACTTCTCATGCCACTACTACCCACACTTTTAAACCTTCAATACACTAGTGAAGTAGTTTGATCAACTTAAAAATAAAATTGTAGCTCTTATTCTATTACATACAATCCTCCACATTGCACACCTTTTGAATTTGAGGTTGTTAAACACCCATTTCTCATTGGCTTTCTTTTAGCTATATTTGAGTATTTTATGGAAAAGGTGGTCACAATGTTTGCCTATGAGCTTTCAATGCTACATGTCTAGATATTGCATATGAAGATAAAGTCTTACCTAAACTATTTCCATGAACCCTAAGTACTATGCCCTTGAATAATTTTAATCCTTAGCTCCTATTTATATCCATTATTTTGACAAGCTAGCCACCACTTTCTTACAACCCTTATATGTCAATATGGGCTTATAATCAACTAACAAATTTAACTAAATGTTCCCAAAGAGTCTACTAAGACAATAGAATTAGCTTTCAATATTTGTGTGGTAAAATTTGTGTTCATGTAAAAAATCTTGAACTTTAACTAATTGAATCTAATGGTTGGAAGTATGGGGCCTCCCTCATTTCCTCCAACCCTTCAAGATGTCAAAAGAACAATGCATTTCAAAAAGGAAATGACAAGAAAAAATCTAAATCTTGTTGGAAAGTCAAATGTATACCACATCTAATTTTGTATCATTCAAACATTAAGGGCCTAGAAAATTTACAAAGCTTAACAAACCATTGGATAATGTGCTTCAAACTTTCATAATAATTTGGTTAGCCTTAATTTTGAAATAAATCTATTGGATTCCTTTAGAGAATTAATTAAGATTTAAATAATGAATAATTCTTCTACAATTTTCAAAGATTTAACGAACACCATACATATACATGTATGGTATTCAAGCATAAAATTATAGATCTCATTGATAGTAATGTGATTCATGTTATGGTGTGAATGACAGGGGAAATTGTTTGGTTGCTCCACTAAAATAAAATTTGAAATTTATGCTAATATTCTTCCATTGCATACACATTATAACAATATTGAGCACTAATATGGGTATTCAATCATCCTACTAATTCTATGATGTACACACATATTCAAATAAAGACCCTATGGATAGAAAGCATGTTTGTTCCTCTTCCCACACTTCTACAAAAACATTTATAGCTATTACTCATAAAATTTCACCTCAGGCTATGTACCTTCAATTATTTCATTTTATGAGGATATCCAAAACCACAATTATTGCGGTCCACTTTATGGTCATGGTTTTCCTCATAGTCAACAATGTGAAGGTATTCACATTGATCTAGGAAATTAGTATAACATATGCATAAAATAAGTTCATATAATTAAAAATTTAGCATCAAATAATTATACACATTTATGTGTTGCTCTAAACATAGCCAATGTCATTCTTGTGGACACTTTTGGCAAGTATTATCTTTTCTCTTAAAACATGGAGCTTAAGGAGGTAGATGAAATTTTCCATATCATTCCTTCATTGGCTATATTTTGTATTTTACATAGGAGATCTTAGTTACAATAATTAAATGGGATACTCTTTATGATGCATCAATGATTAAAATATGTTTTTCAAGAGAAAATTGTGAAAGTGATGAGCTCCTAGATGCATATGTACCTATTTTCAAATCAACTACTTTAAACTTAGAAATTATATTATCACACTCAGAACATTTGTTATGACTGCAAAGGTAAGGAACATCAAGTAGAAGCTCCTCACGAAACCAAAGATAGAATTCATTAATTATAACAAATGCATGTGCAACAAAAGAATCAAGGAAAAATTAACAAGGAAAATAAGGAGAAAATGAAGCCATCTTCATTGCCTCCTAATACTCCTCTAGCACAAAAGGCATCTTATAAATAATTTCCTCCACCAATAAAGAAAGAATAGTATTATATCATTCCTTCATATGTACCAAATCAAGGATGATTTCCTCCCTATGCTCCAAAGAAGAATAAGAAAACAACTTTCAACAATCTCATTATCACCTCTATTAAAGGTGTTACTTCCATATGAGTTCCAAAGAAAAAATAGTATATTAAAAAAGAGCAAGTGAATCTGACTCCACAAGTACAATAACAATGTTACAAAGGGTCTTTCTCATATTCTACATAAATCAAGCACATTCAATGACATCATATCATGATAAAATTCAAAACATTAAAGGTGGTTGTGAATCACATAAATAAGATGAGAACAATCTATTAGATGATAATCCATATAATATTATTGGTTGAGATTTGGAGCTTTGTTCTCTACATACATTTCTATATACTTTACATATTTTTATGGTGTCCCCTAGTTGGGAGGTATATCTTTTGGCTTTTTCCACTACCCTACTATATTGATAAAAAAATTCTATACTTTTCTATATGATTGCAATTATAATGATTACATTTAGAATTGTGTATCACATGTTACTAACATGATCATTCTCATTATGATTGCAATATTTCCAAGATATTCCACATGATTCAAATGATTATGATTACATTTTACAGTCACTTCACAAGTGAAAATTATGTTGGACACTCTCGAGGACATTTGTTATGATTGTAAGAGTAAGGAACATTAAATAGTTGTTTCTTATGAATACAAAGATAAAATTTATTAAGTATCCCAAATGAATCTATGGAAAAGAACAAATAAAAAGTTAATAAAACTAAAAAATAAGGAGCAAATGAAGCCCTTTTTACATTTCCCCCTAATGCTTCCAAGCACAAAAATCATCTTATAACCCTTACTCTCTACCAATAAAGCAAGAGAAAGATAATTACATTCCTTCATATATATGTAAACAAGGATAATGTCATAGCTATGCTCTAAAGAAGAATAAGGAAGCTACTTTCAACAATCTCAATGGCACCCTATTTGAAGATACTACTTCCACATGGATTTCAAAGAAAAATCAAAATATTACGAAAGAATAAGTGGATCCCACTCCACAATAAAATACCAAGATTATAAAAGGTCTATTTTCTATTCTACATACATCAAGAACATTCAATGAAATATTATATCTTGCTGAAATTGAAAATATATAAGTGGTTACAAACCATTGAAAATGTATGGGTATAAATGTTGAGAGAATGAAATAATTTAATATCATGAAGTGATCCTAGATGAAATTCAAATAATTTGATGAACCTCCAAACTTGAAAAATAAAATCTAAGGAATAGAGGATTGAGAAACCATATAAGTATTAATATAGGCTGATCACAAATGCTACTAATTTAATGACATTTGTGTGTAAGAAGGGTGTTGATCACTCAAAAGATTTATGAAAGAGAATGAAGGATCTAGTGAAGCCTTTATTGAGGTGTGTACTTGGGCAGAATCCCATAATCAAGAAGTTATATGGTGAAATCCAATTGTTGTAATAATTAATCGTATAGCTTTGAATCTAGTAGATCAATTCCCATGAGTTTTTGTACTTAGCATGTTGTGCTAAAGCACGTTAGCTAATAAAAGGATGTATTTTTTATTAGTACCCTAGGTCTTGCATGGTAGGAATAATAATTAATAAATAATTAATCTCATAAGGCCTAATTATGTTTTATAGCCACTCATTAAGGGAGACTAGACATACATGGTCACTCTTGTGGTCGATATTGATAATCTTAGTAGATTTATAGATTTCAAATGATTGTCATTATATGAGTGTAGAATGATGGTAATGCTAGTTATAGCTAGGTGGTGTTGGCTTGTTTAGGTGTTTCAACTATTAACTTGTGCTTGGCCCATTGGACTTGTTGTAGTTCTTTATATATGTAAATGTAAGTCTAGTTAATTCAATATATAAGATCTTGTGGAAGGAATTCAACTAGCTCAAGTCTAGTGGATCTTATGTGTGATAGCCAACTATCTATAATGTATGAAATGAATAAGGCATATAACCAATTCAATACTTGATAATAATTTTATGTAGAGAATAATAGATGGCCAAGTCTATATACCTTTTCATCACTCCATGAAACAATATGCTTTGTTGTGATGGTGTCCAAGTGGAATAATAGACTATATGATTAGACTATCCCTAGAGTTTTAGCAACCTTGAGCTTATGATGGCCAAAATTAAGTGAAATCTAATCCCTTACATAAATGATTGAATTAAAGGTTGGTCACAACTTATACACTATATGCATTATTCATAGTAAACTCCTAGATCAAGAACCTATTCAATTTTCATAGACACATGGGGTACTAAGCATTGAAACTAATACTAATAGGTCCTAGAGATTTTCACATGATCGTTTGATGGAAAATTAAAATATCGATGATCTTTATTCTTGTATAAAATTTTCTACTATTATCTTGCAAGCTAACAATATTAAGTTTTGTAGCTAGATAATATGGACCTTAAGTTTGGATCCTTAGTGTTTACATGCAATTAAGTTGTGTTTTACCTTCAAAAAAATTCCAAGTATTTTAACATTGATTTATGAATGGATAATAAGCATCCCACTCTATGTACAATACTTGAAATTTGATTAGATTTGCATCATCCCTTGGAGGATTAACAACCTTTTAAAATTATTTTATTAGGATTTTATAATGCTAGTTGTATATTGAAGGGAAACCTTATCATTAGTGTCCTAAGAACCCAATGTAATGTCATTGTGTTTGTGTGTGCCTAGAGTGTAATGTCACATGGTCAAAAAATTGAAAATTGACTTAGATCCTTCATATTCTTTTCTAATTTAGGACTGAGATTGAAGATATCAATCATTAATGTGTAAATTAAAAGTTTAGGAAACCCATCAAAACCTCATTGTTAAGGGACAAAGCCTAAGTCATGTTTAGGTTTGAAGATCTTCTTCATGAGCTTATTTCTTGAGTCTTTATTTTAAGTGTTTAGTTCCTTCCTCATCTACTCACAATAATTCCTTTATTTTTTATTCTCTCCTTCTTCAACACTTTTTCTATAACAAAATGCACACCATACCTACACAATAACCAACACACTCGAGGATATCCATACTACCTTCTAACCATCTTGAAATTTTATGGAGGATATAAATCCCTTAGTTGCAAGCTTTAGTCAATGTCATGTGATGCTTTAACCTCTCCACAAACTAAATCTAAGGCTCTAAGACCAAATTTGATACAACTGTAATCCAAGATTCCAAATGACAAGATGTCCAATCATATAACAAAAAGACTCACAATGAAAAACACAATTGACAAGAAATAAGGTAGTCATATACTAAATAATACATTCAAAAATTTAATCCAAAATAATATAAAACTAAAATAAATTATCAATTTATACTTATATACTCTAAACTCAAATACAAATGAAAACTGGAAGATAGAATGGCATCTGCAAAAATAATATCAAATTAACATCTTTTTATTGTAAAGGTTAATGATATCTTATTTAGACAAAAAACATTATTGTATAATGAAATATCTCTATTCGAATGATGAGTAGAGTATTGAACTAAATTAATATTATTATTTTTTCCATTTAAAATTTTTGGGACTACTTTGCATACACGTCTAGTAGGGCAGTTGCAGCTACATCCAACAAAAATCCTCTATCTTGATGGATGTCCATACCCTATTCCAAAGTTCTCATTTTCACACAAGTTGGGAGGATGCTGGCAAAGGCTATGGAGTTTGGCTTTATACCTACTAATCGCATTTGGATGAAAAAATCTAAATCCTTTTTGACAGACATATTTTGTGCATATCTTGTAATCAAAGCATTCCATGAGTCCACATTTCTTTGAGGCAATAGGTCAAACAGTTCATGTGCCTTGCTATGCTTCCACATTTTGCATAAATTTCTACCCGAGCATTTCCAACTGTAATATGTGATAATAATCCTCCTTCTATTCTCATATGATGGATAGCCATAACCTATTTTGAAGCTTTCACTATCGCCGCTGCAACAACCATTTATATAAAACAACTACGAAGTCAGAATGTTTTATGCAACTGCATCCACGAGACATGTGCGGCAATACTTTGAGTTCGAAGTTAACGGTGACTACTGTTTGAATGGGAACAGACGTTGGCGAGAGGAACAGATGCTAACAATAAGAAGGGGCCCACATATGTCACCTAAGTGGTCAAACTAGCTTAGAGTGTGTTGGTTAAGCCATGCCCAACCACCATAACTAATTTGTTAGCAATGTAATATTTCCAACACATTCTCCCTACAACATGCAACACCAGGGAGTAGAGCTCTGGTTTTAGAAGCACTAGTATCAATCCTTTGGCAAGCACCTTGTCACTCATAGCCTTCACTATCATGCAAAATAATTAGTCATATACCAATCATCATGAATGTGCCCCTCAAACCAACAACTCAGTCTAACAATCACCTTGATGTCGTTTATCCCATTTTCATCTGTGATCTAGAATAGCCTCCTTATCCGATCCTTCATGGACTCCTAAGGGTATGGACATGTAACAGGTCTCCGATATATCTCTTTTAGCCATTTTCTTACCACTCTTCCTACAATCAAGTAGCTTCCCAAGATCCCAATTTATTTCTTTCCCAACTCATCTTCGAGGCGAATCTAATCAAATCACTTTATGTATAACTCTCTAGCTAGTAACTCATATTTCTAACTATTTCTCATATATCTTATGAGTTTTTGGGCTTTGCACATTCCTTTGGCATTATCTTGTCATTTTATTTCATAGTTGTTGAATCTGATTCCAATATGTTATCCAATTCATACCACCTCATGACACAACCATCCATGATGCACACCTCATCCTGATCGATTCCCTAATTATCTAGGAAATCAATCACATAGTTAGATTCCCTAAAGATGTGTGCAAATGAATATTCTTTGATTTTATTGAGTAACTCTCTAATTCTTGTTATTTTTTTGTTGTAGTGTCTAATTCTCTATACGCCCTTTTTTATTACATTTATACAAATCATTGAATTGCTTTCGATTTCTAGTCTTCTTAATTTTAGTTCTCTACACATCTATAAGCCAAGAAAAATAGCTTCAACTTCATGAGCCTTATTCATCCTATCTGAAAAATGATCGAATTTGCACATAACATTTTCTTGTGTGCATTTCAGATTATGCATCCCACCCTAGATTTATTTAGGTTCGCTCGGGATGCCTCGTCTATACTCATTTTAATCTTCCACTAGGTGGGAGAGCTCACCTAGCCTTCGCTTTTTTAGAATTTAGTTCTTGGGAAAAAATAAAAATGGGGGGAATTTTAATGTATACCACTTTCACATCAGATTGCCATCCCACTCTACAAATTTTTTCTTGTTTTTTTCTTTCATGTGTGCATTCATCCATTTGAGACATTTTGTTCGATTATGTCAATTACACCTTCCACACTCTTAGTGGTTTCATTGCAAATTCTTCAGTTTAGTTCTTTCCATATATGCTCCATATGAGTATGGCTGGGCAAGTCGTCCATATATTTCCCCAAAACTCCCCTTTATGATTCCTTAGCCAACTAGTTAAAAAATCCATCAAGTTATTTTGTCTTGGAATTATTCAATTTGCTGGGAAAATGTTTCAACTTTGCAATTACATAAGGTACTTGTTGATACACAAGCTAAATTTTATTTATATTTTATTATTATAAATCAGGACCATTCATCATTAGGTCTTAGATCCAATGGCCGATAATTTTTTGGCTTGACTTTCCCTAGAAGGCAACCCTATTTTATGAGGGCATTTTATTACGACTGTGTATTGTCATGTATTTTGAGAGTGATAATGGTCATATTGCCTCTGGATCTCTAGTTGGTGATACTCCTGTGAAAAGATTTTTCTACAAGTATATTGTAATCTTTGTGATTTCTGAATAATATATTGGGAAACTTTTGGAGTGTGGGATTTTTCTCCTGAAAGGTTTTTCCCCATGTAAATCATTATGTTGTGGTATGCATGATATTTATGTTTATTTCTATTTAAATTTATGTAACTATTGAAAAAAATTGTAAAGTTTGGCATTATCCTCCTCTCAATATTAGTGTAGAAAATTGTTCCACTACCTTAGCTTCCTTAAAAGTGGTATCAGAGCTTGACCACCTTTGGTTTTAATTGTGGGTTGTTGGGTTTTTTTGAACTAATCTATATTTGAGTGGGAGCTTGTGCAAAAGATACTTTGTGATCTTGTTGCAAGAATTTTTAGATGGAAATTTCATTAGGGAGAATAGAGGTGGATAAATTTTCTGGAAATAATCTTGAAATATGGAAGCTGAAGATGGAGGATTTGTTGATAGATCAAGATCTATCATGGTATGTTGTTGATGAGAAGGTTTCAAGGCCTGCAGATCTGACTTTGGCTACTCAATATGATGTCATGGACCATAAAGCCAAGGGCCTAATTAAATTGTGCTTGGTAGACTCTATCTTAATCAATGTGCATGAAGAGACCTCTGAATAGAAACTAAAAGAAGCTTGGTGAGATGTATTAATTCAAATCTTTAGTGAACAAGATTTTCTTGAGGAAGAAATTGTATTCCTTGAGAATGGAAGAGGGTGGATGAATTATAAACCACTTGGAAGCATTCAATATGTTGGTGGCTCAATTGGAATCATTTGGTTTCAAAATGGATGAGGAGGAGAAATGTCAGATCTTGCTTTGTTCTTTTCTCAATTCATGGGATTCTCTTGTTATGGCTATTGGGAGTACTTTTGTTATATTGAAGACTAAAGATGTGGTGAGTACTTTTCTTGTTAAAGAGATGAGGAGGAAGGTATCCATCGGTTCCAAGGAGTCCCTAAATGTTTGTGGAAGACCCAAGGAAAAATGAAAGAAGAATGAGAAGCGTGATAAATCCAAGTCCAAGGGGAGATCCAAATTTCCTCGAAAGTCCAAAGTTATTTGTTGGAACTACAGTAAGCTTGGACATATTTGTAAGGACTACAAATAAAAAAAGAATATAAGAAAAATAAGAAATTTGATTCTAATTTTGAGTCTGAGAAGGAAGATGGTGATGCATTCATCGCATCTTTGGAAACTCATGCAGGTAATGATGTATGGTTAATTGACTCATGTGCATATTTCCATATGACCTCTATTAGAGATTGGTTTTCTGAATATGAAGAGTTTGATGGAGGCAAGGTGTACTTGGGTGATGATTCTTGTTTAAATATTTTTGGTTGTGGTAAAGTTAGAATCAGGTTTCCTAATGGTAGAATAAAAAGGATTAATGGTGTGTTGCATATCCTTGGATTAGCATAAAATTTGTTATCTATGAGAAAACTAATCGATGCAGGTGTGTAGGTATTATTTTTTGATATAGGATGGAAGATGGTTAGAGGTGTCATATATGTCACATTGTATAAGCTTGATGCATCCACTGTTGAGTGCAATAGTACTTCTATGAAAATCAATTATATAGGAGAGGTGAGGGTTTCATCTTTAGTAGATGTCCATGGCTTATGTGTACCCAAGGGTGCTCTTTCTTCTAAATCAAAGTTCCCTGAAAAGAAAAATATGTTATGGCACTAGATACTTGGCCACATTGGAGAAAAGGGTTTAAGGACCTTGAAAAATAATAACCTTGTTGAAGGATTTTCTAATTGTAATCTTGAATTTGATTTATGTGAGCATTGCATTTATGGAAACTAAAATCACGTTTAGTTTTATTTGATTTCTCATAAATCTTGTGGTGTATTAGATTTATTCATTCTGATATGTTTGGTCTTGTAGATGTTCCTTCAATTAGAAAATCCATTTATTATGTTTCATTTGAACCATAAAGAAAATAGGGAGGTTGAAATGCCACTATTCTCCTTAGGTCATTCAAGAATTTCCTAGGATCCCAAATTGGATTGACTATCAACCCAAAGGGTGAATCAATTCTCAATAGGGAAGACCTAGGAGGGGGTTCTTTAGACTTTGAGGGGTTCACCACCAAGAAAAATCTTGCAAAAGACAACTTAACATTCAACTCACAAAACCTAGCAATGCAAGCTAAATGATGAGTGCAAATGATGAAATTAAGTAACAACAAGTTAGGATACGTGTGTACTTGGAAATTCAGGAAATGCAACAAGGATTCTAGAAATGCAAAAATGCTACCAAAATATGCTAGGGAGGACTAAGACACCCTTGTTGTTGTCTTAGTATTGGTGCTATTTTTCGAGGCATATGAAAAATCTTTGGATGTTGGAACTGAATCTGAAAGAATCTATGAAAATACCCTCAGGATGACTAAGACACCCTAGGTAGCAACTTAGTCCCATCTAGAATTTCTAAAATATTTGAATATAATCCCAAGATCCAATTTTTGTACTTCCTTCTTCTCAGATCTTAAGTCCTAAAACTTCTAGATCTAGCTTGTAGGTGAGTTTCCATGAAGATGAAAACTTTGTAATGCAACTTTTCAACTTTTCACTTCAAATGATCTTCAAGTCTTCAACCTAAATCTACAAAAACAAACATGCAAGAGAGGAAAAAATTATTGATTGTTAGCAAATGGGGGTTTTCCTTGGTCAAACCCCTTTTTGGTAATTAAACCTTGATATGAAATGAAATAAAGGAGGGAAATGATGAATGAACAACGTGCTATGTTGCAACTCACCAAACCATTGTTGTAAAATCTACAAACTTGTGTGAGGTGGCTAGCTTGAATGTAGATCTTGAATTTGGAATGACTGCTTGATAGATTTTGACTTGAATCGCTTGCTTGAATCAAAACCCTACATCACAAATGTTAGCTCTAAAACACACATGATGCAAGAATATCCTTGATATGATGCTTGAATCTTGATGATGGCTCCAAATACTTGATGAATTTCTCTTGATCTCATAAACTTGTCTTAGGAATGAATACTTGAATTCTTGGAGTGAAAATGAGTGAATGAACCTTGTATTTATACTTATCCATGCTTAATATCCCAAAATTACACCACAAGCTGACATATGAAATCATTAATTAAAGGAGGCTAAATCCCACCAATATTTGAAATTAAATCCCAAAAATAACTTGAGGGGGACTAAGACGCCCTAGGTGGCTTCTTAGTCCAAAGTCTTGAAACTTGGGGCACAGACTCCAAAAAGGGGCCTGTTTAAGGTGCATTTAAAAATAGGGTCCCAAGAACTTTGGGGGACAAAGACACCCTAGGTGGCATTTTAGTCCCGACCCAAAAATCAGGGACACAACCAGAATCATTAAATTATCATTTATCCTTTGATTTTTGTTGGGATTAGCCATAAGAAGATATAGTTGATTAGGCTTGTGGATGCAAAATGCACCAGGACCAATTAAGACATAAATAAGGATAAACAAAGCAAGGTGGGCCCAAAAAGTGTGAAAATACAAGGATATGCATTTTCCTACACTACATCATTTATTGACGATTATAGTAGAAGGACATGGGTATACTTTCTAAAGAGTAAATTTGAAGTTTTCAATCATTTTAAAGAAATTAAAAAAATAGTTGACTTCCATAATGGAAAGAAAATAAAATGTTTGAGGATTGATAATGGCGGTGAATTTTTCTCTAATGATTTTGATATATTTTTTTTAAAAAATGGTATTCATAAACAAAAGACAACTCTATATTCTCCACAAAAAAATGAAGTTGAAAAAATAATGAACATGACACTACTGGAGAAGGCTAGGAGTATGTTGAGTGGTGCTAGTCTAGAACAAAGGTTTTGGGCTGAATATGTTGCCACTGCTTGTTACCTAATTAATAGGTCTCCTACATCAACTCTTGTTGATAAGATGCCTATAGAGGGATGGTTAGGTCACAAGCCTTCATCAAGACATCTTAGAGTTTTTTAGTTGTGAGGCATATGCACATGTGCCAAAGGAGAAGCGAACAAATTTCGAGAACAAGGTTGTGAAATGTATCTTCATCAGATATAGTTATGGTGTGAAAGGATATAGGCTTTGGGATCTGGTTGTACAAAAGGTAGTATACTATAGAAGTTTTACTTTTAGAGAAACTAAGCCTTCTTCTGTTATATTATAGTCAGAACAAAGTAATAAGGAAGATGTGATTCAATTTCCTTCTACACCCGAGAAAGTTGAATCAAGGCCTATGGATAGACAAGAAGTTGAGGAGAGCTCATCTAGCTTTGAATATTCAAGAGAAGAGGAAGAACCTCCAACTTAGCTTGTTCATAGGTTTATAAGGCATATAAAACCACCTGAAAGGTATTCACCTGATAATTGGAGATGTATTTTTTCTTTGAATACTAACATGGATGAATCTAGATTAGTAGAAGAGGCATTAGGTATGAATGATGTAGAATCTTGGAAGATTGCTATGGATGAAGAAATGGCATATTTTTGAAAAAGAATGATACATGAGATCTTGTACCATTTCCTGAAGGAGGAGAGCCTGTTTGTTGCAAATGGGTGTTGAAGAAAAATATTGCTTTAGATGGAGGTATTGATACTTGTACAAAGCAAGGTTGGTTGCAAAAGGTTACTCTCAAGTTGAGGGTGTTGATTATGGTGAGATATTTTCTCCTATTGTAAAAATGATATCCATTAGATTTTTGGTTTCTATTGTTGTTGCTTATGATTTAGAGGTTAACAAAATGAATGTGAGAATTGATTTCCTTCATGGTGATTAGGACAAGGATATTTATATGATACAACTAGAGCACTATGTGGTGAAAGGTAAAATTAAATTGGTTTACAAATTGAAGAAATTTTTGTATGGCCTAAAATAGAATCCTAGGATGTGGTGCAAAAAAATGGATATCTATGAGTTTGGTATTTGAGCGTTCTAAATCAGATCATTTTGTTTATTATAAAACTATTGGTGATCATTTCATGTTTATTACATTATATGTTGATGATACACTATTTATTGGCAAAGGGAAAGGTATGAATTTAGAACTGAAATCTCAATTGGCTACTAAATTTGAAATGAAAGATCTTGGTATAGCTCAACACATTATTGGGATAGAAATTAAAAGAGAGAGCAAATGAAAATATATGGCTTAGCCAAATTAACTATGTCAATTTAATTTTACAAAGGTTTGATATGCAAGATTTAGACCATTGTGTGTTCTTGCTTTAGCTAGAACAAAACTATCTATTTCAGATTGTCCGACATCCCTATTAGAGATGGAAGACATGAGAAAAGTATCTTACCAGAGTGAAGTTGGAGGTTTGATGTCTGTTATGGTTTGTACTAGTTTGGACATTGCCCAAGTAGTGGGAGTTCTTTCTAGATATATGGGTAAGTGCACCAAGATGGTTCCCAAAAAGGGGACTTAAGTGGATAGCTTTTCTCTGAAATCAGGAAATACTGACCTTGGATGTGAAATTGAGGATACTTAGACTCAAAATTTTGAGATGGAACAAAAAGAAGGATTGAAGTGCTCTGAGTCTACTTTCTAAACTACTAATTTATTTTGAAGATGATTGAGATTAAGGGGTTCAAATGAGGGATGTACAAAAATTGGTGTTATTTTTGTCAAAAGAACATAACATAGCAACTCTTGTACGACCCTCGTATGGTGAACTTTTTTTTAGTATTTTTAAAATCGCAATGGTCAGAAGTTAGCTAACAGTATGTAGTTGATGCACGACTTTTTTGATAATTTTTTAATGAATATTTGATTTTTTACTAATTTGCGAAGTGGACATATCCTGAAAATAGAATTTTGGCCGTGCTACCCCTACAAATTTTGGAAACTAAATCATCTATTTTTTATTTTTTTTTAATTTTGTAGAATGGAGTCTAGTTTCTAAAAATGTAATTTATTTGAAAAATTGATGAATGGTTAATTTATAACGAAAAAAATACCAAACACTATTTTTTGGCAAAAAAAAAGACATACAGATAAAATAAATTATGGATGAAAGACATAACATTTTCAGAAAGTGAAAAAAATTACATCATTGGATAGTTAAGAGATAACCCAACATTACCCATGTGCTCGATTTTTTTGATATTGAACCACGTGCAATCCTGATGGTGAGCACGAACCCGATTATGAGAAATATGGTGGGTTTTTTAAAAACACGTCTCTGGTCATTGGGAATGCCCTCCAAGCCTTTGGGTTGGTATTCCAAGGCAAATACCAAGCTTAAAGTTTGGTAATTCCCAAAGCAAGATATAACACGAGCACGTTATAACGCGCTCGCATTATATCTTACTTTTGACATGGTTTTTGCTTCTGTGGGAACATGTCTACTAGCACATAACGAGAGCGTGTTATAACTTGCTCGCGTTATGTCTTATTTTATGTTAAATGCTAATATATTAATGTATGCTGATATATTTTTATGTACATGTATGTATGTATGCTTGTATGGATGTAAGATTATATGTACATATGTATTATGCTTGTATGTATGCATTTATGTATGTCTTTAGACGAAGGGAGAATTTAGAGAGTCTAGAGAGATGGAGAGGGGGTCGAAGTGAGAGTTTAAGAGAGAGGGAGTGGGAGAGAAGGGGTTGGATTGAGGGGGACTTAGCTAGGTAGGGTGGGAGGGATAGAGGGAGGGAGAGAGAGAGAGGGGGGGTCAGAGAGAGAGAATTGATGGAGAGGGAGAGAGAGAGGGGGTGGGAGAGAGAGAATTGAGGGAGAGGGAGAGAGAGAGAGACAAAGAGAAAGAGAGGGTTATGTAGGTAGGGTGTGAAAGGGAGAGACTTGAGAGTGTGAGAGGGAGAGACTTGAGAGTGTGAGGGGGAGAGACTTGAGAGTGTGAGGGGGGTGAGAGGGAGAGACTTGAGAGATAGGTAGTGAGAGGGAGTGTGAGAGAGATGGAGTGTGAGAGAGAGGGAGTGGGAGAGAGAGGGAGTGTGAGTGAGAGACCTGAGAGAGGGAGAGGGTGTGAGAGGGAGTGACCTGATAGAGGTAGAGAAAGAGGGGGGTGGAGTGAGAGGGACTTATCTAGGTAGGGTTGGAGGGATAGATAGAGAGAGGGGAGAGAGACAAAGAGAGAGTTACCTAGGTAGATTGCCAGAGGGAGAGACCTTAGAGAGAGGGGGTGGGAGGAAGAGACATGAGAGAGAGGGAGAGAGAGGTAGTGGGAGACAGTGGGATGGAGTGGGGGGGACATAAAGAGAGATGAATAGAGGGAGTGAGAGAGGGTGGTAGGGATTGATTGAATGAGAGGTACGCAGAAAGAGGGAGACGATAGATAGAGACAATTAGAGCGGGTGGGAGGGAGGGAAGGAGGGAGAGGTGAGATGTATAGATAGAGATAAAGTGATAGGGGTTGAGGGTATAGGGTTGAGGGATTAGGGTGGAGGACCTATAGGGTTGATGGTTTCTAGGGTGTTAGGGTTTAAGGTTTGAGGGTTGATGGAATAAGTTTGATGGTAGAGGGTATTTGGTTGAGGGTATAGGGTAGAAGGTTTAAGGTTTAAGCGTTTAGGGTTGAAGGGTTTGGGGTTAAGGGTTTACTTGGTTGAGGGTAGAGGGATTAGGCTATAGGTTTGAGGGTATATGGTTGAAGGATTAGGTTTAGGTTCCAATGTAAGGAGTGGAGGGTTTAGGGTTTAAGGATTGAGGGTTGAGGGATTAAGGGTTGAGGGTTGAGTGTTTAATGTATAGGGTAAAGGGTAGAGGGTTTAACGGTTGAGGGTTGAAGATTGAGGTTTTAAGGTATAGGGTCAAGGGGTTTAGGGTTGAGTGTTTAAGGGTTTAAGGGTTGAGGGTTTAAGGGTCAAGAGGGTTGAGGGATTAGGGTAGAGAGTTTACTAAGTGGGTTTAAGGGTTGGGGGATTAGGGTTGAGGGTAGAGGGTAGAGGATTGGCAGTAGAGGGCAGACGGTTTATGGGTTAGGGTTTAAGTGTTTAGGGTTTAGGGATGATGGATTAATAGGTTATAGGGTAGAGG
>CM021109.1:547175790-547231115 GCA_007115665.2 Sequoiadendron giganteum
TGAGGGGTTTAAGGGTTGAGGGATTAAGAGGGTATAAGGGTTGAGGGATTAGGGTTTAAAGGTTGAGAGTTGAGGGATTAAGAGGGTATAGAAGTTGAGGGATTAGGGTTTAAGGGTTGAGGGTTGAGGGATTAAGAGGGTATAGGGGTTGAGGGATTAGGGTTTAAGGGTTGAGGGTTAAGGGTTGGGGGATTGAGATTGTAGAGGGGTTGAGGGACTAGGGTTTAAAGGTTGAGGGGCTGAGGGATTAAGAGGTATAGGGGTTGAGGGATTAGGGTTTTAAGGGTTGAGGTTGAGGTTGAGAGGATTAAGAGGGTATAAGAGGATTAAAGGGATTAGGGTTTAAGGGTTGAGGGTTGAGGGTTGATGGATTAGGGTTTAAGGGTTGAGGGTTGAGGGATTAAGAGGGTATAAGGATTGAGGGTTGAGGGATTAAGAGGGTATAGGGGATTAGGGATGAGGGTTTAAGGGTTGAGGGATTAAGAGGGTATAGGGGATGAGGGATTAGGGTTTAAGGGTTGAGGGATTAAGGGTTGAGGGATTAAGAGGGTATAGGGGTTGAGGGATTAGGGTTTAAGGGTTGAGGGTTGACAGTTTATGAGGGTATAGGGGTTGAGGGATTAGGGTTTAAGGGTTGAGGGTTGAGGGTTGAGGGTTGATGGATTATCTTTCTCCCACTCTCGCCATCTCTCCCTCCCTCTCTATTTGTGACTCTCTGCTTCTCCCCTTCTCCCAGTCTCTCCCACTCTCTCTTTCTCCCATTCTCCCCCTCTTTATTTCTCCCACTCTCCCCCTCTCTCCCTCCCTCTCTATCTCCCACTCTCCCCCTCTCTCCCTCCCACTCTATCTCCCACTCTCTCCCTCTCTCCCTCCCACTCTCTCTTTCTCCCACTCTCCCCTTCTCCCTCCCTCTCTATCTCCCACTCTCTCCTCTCTCCCTCCCACTCTCTCAGAAACTCCTATAATCTCAAAAATACACTAAGAAAACCAAATTTCACATAACGCGCTCGCATTATAACACGTGCGTGTTATAACGCGAGTGCATTTTTTACTCCACTAAAACAGTGAAAACTCTATATACCTGTGATTTGAAGGCCCACAATCTGCATATTCCCATAGTTCTGCGTGTGCTCTGACAAAAAATAGCTTTTTGATGATGCTGTGAAGTGTGCAAGCATATTTTTCACATTCCATCACCTTTTCCATGATCTTTTTACCACCTTTGCATGAAATAGCAGAGTTTCCACATTGAAAGACATATAATATCAATTGAAGTTTGAATTCCATTGAAAACTAATATACAATTGAAGTGTGGAAGGGAACAAGCTTTTGAACAAGTCAAATTGTTGTGGAGTTTGAAGAAAGAATAAGCTAAGGCTACATAATTGGGTTGAAATCCTCCATTTGAAAGTCTGGTTTTTAAGGTAAGTGAAGTCTTTACAAATTTTCGTTCATTCTATTATGGCTTGCTTTCATTTTTGTTTGTCATTATAACCTTAGGTTGTCAATGCACATTTTAAATTACCAAATTATATACACAATTATATACACTTGTCAATTACCATTTTACACTTGCCAATTATAGAAATTCAGAACCATTCACCAAAATTCATCCTTTCAAACAACTCCAAGCCTCTCCCATTCCTCTGAAGGGTCCAAACACCTTCCAATACCTCTGCACAAACTGATGCAGTACAAAGGAAGAAATCAACACCTTTCTTAACACACTTAACCAACTATATTTCCCTTCACAAAAAATTTGATTCGTATACTCAAATTACTAGTTCCTTTGTTCATTGTCCACATTACTAGTAGCCAAGCATCTACAAACTATCACATGTATCTCCCAAACCATGCACACACTTCAAACTGTGATACTCATTTTTGATGCAAAGTTAGAGGACCCAAAACCATTGAAGATGTCAACTTTCCTTCAAGAGCCATCTAAGAAGATTAAAAAGGTGTAATGGACCAATCCCAACACTCCTCCAAGCTGGACAACAAACAAAAACATTATTTCCCAAATTTTACCCTTGGAATCTAGTTACTATGCAAAACCAGTTTTGGGCCCTTAACTCCAAAACTTTCGAAAACACCAGGAAAATAAAAGAATGATTGTAGCACCAATTTCAGAGTTGCAAGACATACCTTAACCCATCACATGACTCCTTTGGGACAACATTAAGAAAACTGACCTTTTTCACTATTTTAGGCCTCCAACTAGGCCAATTTTACAAAGGAACTACCCTTAGATCTTTACACTAGACTTCCAAACCCAAAAAAAGTCTTTAATTAGGTCTCAAAACAAGATAATTTCTAGGTCTTAGGACCTTACCCGCTCAACTAGGCTTCCAATACAAAAACCCCCATTTTTCAATGCAAAGAGTACGGTTTATAGAAACTCCTATACCCGAGCCTTCCCAGACCATTCCAAAGCATCAAACATCTTCAAAATACCCTGCACAAGGTCAAAATTTCATTACATAGACCACTCCTTCAACACTTTTTTAGGAACTAATATTCTTCTCATTACCATGGTACAGATAAAATTATCTGCCATGCCGAAGAAAAAGACAAAGCCGAAACTAACAGACAAAGAGCACGAAACCTTGAAAGAAAAGGAGAGAGTTCAGGTGGTGGCATATCGTGAAAAGAAGAAATTGGAAAAGATTGATGAAAACAAACCAATTGTAGAGGAACCTCAACCGTCAAAAAGAGAACAGGAACTAGCAGCACAACAAGCACGAATGCGAAAGCATCGTCGTAAGATAGATTCAAATACCGTAGTTGGAGACACACCTTCTACGACAAGTGAATATGAAGGGACACCATTAAGCACAAGCGAATATGGAGGGACACCATCTAGCGCAAGTGAATATGGACATACACCATCTACTGCAAGTGAATATGGAGGGACACCATTTACCACAAGTGAATATTGTTGGACACCATCCAACACATCTCAAGTTGAGAGTACATCATCACTCGAAATTGATGAAGAAGGTATGCCATCATTCCCATGTGAACCTCAAGGTATGTCTTCTTCTCCACCCTCGATCGAAGGTATGCAATCTAGCCCACCTCAATTAAATATTGATGAAATTCTTAATGTTGAGATGTATGTACCTAGGAGAACACCACCAAGAATTTTGCGTAGAAATCCAAAGTATTTGATTAATATTGATGATGAGATTTTACAGCACATGGAAGTTAAGATTTCAACACGCACTTGTAGAAGATATGCTGATAAGATTTGGGAACGATTCTTTGAAAGGCTAAATGAGACTGCAAGATGTCAACTATTTGTTGAAATGATGAGGGGTGTAAAGTATAGGAACATCATGAAGACTCTTGGGTTGAGAACATCAAATGCATCGAGTGAAGACACTATTGTGAAAAATCTAATGGATGCTTATGAGAGTGTGGGTAAGACCTCACGCTTAAAGGATAGTAATGTCACCCGATGTGTCATTACATCGACTTTGGTAAGTTTTCAAACAAAGAGAGCTCGCGTAATTAAAAATACTAGTGAAAAAAATGGGAATTAGTAGAAAAACTTTATCAAGAGCCATTCAAAGGCGGCAAAGAATTGAGGGAAATGATACAAATGAATTATGGGAATTCTTGGGGAGACTGTCACGAAAAGATAAAGAAGTTGTTGAAGCCTTGAGAACACTAATTGAAGAGTATTGGAAGAATAACACAAGGCCATCTCTGAATCAAAGGGATGTGGTAAGAAGGAGAATCGGTAGTTGGAATTGTGAGCCACATAAAAAGCATTTTTTGGATATGACTCAAACCCAGTTTTTTCAAAAATTTGAAAATGATTATCCTCAAATTAGTATTTCTCAAAGATTTTTTCAACTGCTTAAACCTTTTTATGTCAAGATAAATCACACATGCACTACTTTTTTTTGTAGACTACATATTGAATTTTCTAACCATTACGATGTTTATCATTCTATATGTTTAGATTTGCATACTAACGATGTTTTGCAGGATTGTGGCATAGAAGCCCCACCAAAATCTTCAAGAGAGTTCTTATCAAAAAAATTATGTGAAATAGAGGACGGCCAGATATTGTATAGGACAACATGCTTGGATGGTTCATGCGAGCGTTGCGATGGCTTCCAGCGTATGCTAGTATGTCAACATATGGAAAGCACAAATGAGGTGGGACAAAAACTAGTAGA
Source organism: Sequoiadendron giganteum (assembly GCA_007115665.2). NCBI lineage: Eukaryota > Viridiplantae > Streptophyta > Pinopsida > Cupressales > Cupressaceae > Sequoiadendron > Sequoiadendron giganteum. The sequence goes on from CM021109.1 coordinate 547,179,984, forward strand.
GTTCGGGAAGTATAAAATATTGGCATATGCTACAAAAGATGGGTCTCAAGCAAAAAGGTGTGATTTGGTTATTGAGAAGATTCCAGTATACAAATTTATGACCACATTTCGTGACAGTATACTATCTAAGTATGCAATGCATACCCATAGAGCCCGATGGTTGGACATGTAGTTCAAGCTATGCAAGGACACCTTTCCAGTCGGAAGCATAGTATCTGTGGTTGACTTTGCAGAGAACTACACTCTACAGCCACAACATGAGGTGCAATCATAGTATTACAACTCCACACAAGTTTTGATATTTGTGCACATAGCATTCATTCATGCATCTGATAATACAAATGAGCAAAGGAAGGTATTGAGGGAGTACCACTTTTATATTAGTGATGATCGCACGCATTCTCCAGAGTTCGTGCAAGGTTGCTTCCAGATGTTCTATAGTGGTTTGGCTCAGAGGGGCATAGAATACGATAAACATATAATATGGTATGATAACTGTGCAACACAGTTCAAGAACTTGCGCATGTTCTACTAGTTGTGCAGGATGCATGTCATTATAGGTGTTCAACATATGTGGAAATTTTGTGAGGCTGGACATGGAAAGGGGGAGCATGATGGTGCAGGAGCATGCATGAAAAGAGCATTATCACGAGAAGAGTTAAAGTATAAAGACAGTGCAAAGTTGACAGATGCAAAATCAATCATCGAGTGGTGTAATGCTTTGATGGCTCTAGGTAATGAAGGTACATCTTTAGTTTGTAGATTTTTTTGGTTGATGGATGATACTAACATTGCACCATATTAAGATTATTGTACACTAATAGGATCGAGTGAGGTACACTCTTTCCTTAGCTCAAATACAGGTTCATGGAGTATTGATACATGAAAGATGGCATGCTTTTGTTCTTCATGTACAATGCAAGACTGGAATGATTGTGAGTCAGGGGAGTGGGTTGACAAATGTTTCACAAGTTATCTTAGCCCACTTCACACGTATCGCCCTCCGATGGCATTGGAACTAACACAGATAGAATCATCGATCGAATTTGACCACATATCAGATCTAGTTCAACAAGGTGATATATCTACTTTCTTAGTTGTTGAAATTCCATATCGTTAGATCTTACTTTGTACTATATTCATAATGTTGAAAAATTTCAAGAGATTTTTTGCACATATCAATGTAGGGCATGTTTATGCAATTATTGTAGATGAAGACAATGAAGAGGGAACATACTATTACTTGTGTCGTTGTGTTGAGACCAAAAATAAATTGGAGGCCCTAGTTATAGATGGAGAAAACATCAAATACCCTACAAGCTCAGTTGTGGTTACTGGAACATGGCTTAGAAGGTACCCACATTCAAGTGTTAAACATTGGCTATTTCAGAACTTTGACATGAATCGTAAGATTCTTCATTACTCGAACCTTGTCGTGGCATCCAATGTTCATTTGACCAAATATGGGGGTAGACCTTTGAACAAGACATTATGGAAGGTCCGTGAGTCTGACCATGAGGCAATACTTGACACAATAAAGAGTAGAGCAGACCCCAATGGTTCATTGGATTAATTTGTATGTATATGCACATTGGTTCTTATTAATTTATACTTGTATGCACAAAATTTATTTGATGCCAATGCTATCATCTTCTTTTACAGTGATTGGTGTCCCCTTGCAAAAAATGCAGATATATGAGTCATCGAAGAGAATGTCAACTAGAAAAGCAATGCAACATCCTTATTTTGATGCCTGCATGCAACATCTGTAAGTGTCTTCCATCTATTTTTATTTCATTTCCATTTTGGATGCTCTTTCTTTTTCTCTTTTACTTTGCGTATTTGTAAGTAAACTACTAAGGGTTGATTGATCTTTTGTTGCAGAAAATGTTGATTTAAGAGCCATCAAAGAGAATCTCAACCAAAAAAGCAATGCAACATACTTATTTTGATGATTTTGACAAATCTCAATTTTGATTTCAAGCCATTATAAGAGAGCATGTGAAGCTTAGCGAGGGAATCTCAAGTTACACATTTGAAGTTAACCTCATCATGAGCACGTATGATATAGACATTTAAAGAGAATCTTGAATGTATGAGTGACATTGTAAAAGATCTGGGAAAACGAAGTGCCAGAGGCATTGTAATAAGATTTAATTACATAATGAGATATACTCAAATATTGTAAGGTTGGAGTTCATGTTTGGTGTAGTAGCACCTTGTTCTATAAATGCCTTGAGTAGGAAAATTTGCAAATTTTGAATTTTGAAATGTAAACAATGTGAAAAAGGTCATATAAAGGTCATGTAAACAATTTGCACACATTTTTATGCAACTCATGTGACCAAGCGGACAGTTCCAACAGGTCGGAATAGGTATTTTTATGCTAGGCATGGTCCTCTTTCGCACCGAAACACGCAGAATCGCTCTGAGCTATGTTCCATTGGATCGATCCCTTAAGGGTCCAAAGTGCAAAATGGCTTCAAAATTCAACATGCTAGTAATCAGATACCCTGACACTTAGAAACTTCTTGTCTAATCCTATAGAAAGGCATTGGGCTCCTCTAGAAAAACCTCTCTCGGTTTTGGCTATCTTGGAATGGTTTTCTTGTGGCGACAGATTTTCACTTGATGGAAAAAGTGTCAAATTCAAATAGTGCAAAGTTGCAAAGTGGTGCAAATTTCGCTTTGCAACTCGTGTGACCAAAATAACTGCTCCAACGCATCCGAATAGGTATGTTTACACTAGGCATGGTATTTTTTCGCACCAAAACACGTAGAATCGCTCCGAGCTATGTTCAATCGGATCGATCCCTTAAGGGTCCAAAGTGCAAAATGGCTACAAACTTCAACATGCTAGTACTTGGATACCATGACACTTAGAAACTTCTCATCTGATCCTACAGAAATACGTTGGGCCCCTCTAGAAAAACCTCTCTCGGTTTTGGCTATCTTTGAGTGGTTTTCTTGTAGCGGCGGATTTTCACTTGATGGAAAAAGTGTCAAATTCAAGCAGTGCAAAGTTGCAAAGTGGTGCAACTTTCGCTCTGCAACTCATGTGACCAAACTAATTGCTCCAACACGTCCGAATAGGCATTTTTACATTAGGAATGGTCTTTTTTTCCACTAAAACACGTGGAATCACTCTGACGTACGTTCAACCGAAACGATCCCTTAAGGGTCCAAAGTGCAAAATGGCTAGAAACTTCAGCATGCTAGTACTCGGATACCATGACACTTAGAAACTTCTCGTCTAATCCTACAGAAAGGCATTGGGCCCCTCTAGAAAAACCTCTCTCGGTTTTGGCTATCTTGGAGTGGTTTTCTCGTGGCGATGGATTTTTACTTGATGGAAAAGGTGTCAAATTCAAGTTGTGCAAAGTTGCAAAGTGGTGCAATTGTCGCTCTGCAAATCATGTGACCAAGTGGACTATTCCAACAGGTCCAAATAGGTATTTTTACGCTAGGCATGGTCCTCTTTCACACTGAAACATGTGGAATCGCTCTGAGCTATGTTCCACCAGATCGATCCCTTTAGGGTTCAAAGTGCAAAATAGCTGCAAACTTCAACATGCTATTACTCGGATACCGTGACACTTAGAAACTTCTTGTCTGATCCTATAGAAAGGCATTGGAACCCTCTAGAAAAACTCTCTCATTTTTGGCTATCTTGGAGTGGTTTTCTCATGGCAGTGGATTTTCACTTCATGGAAAAGGTGTCAAATTCAAGCTGTGTAAAGTTGCAAAGTGGTGTAACTTTCGCTCTGCAACTCGTGTGACCAAGCAGACTATTCCAACACGTATGAATAGGTATGTTTATACTAGGCATGGTCCTCTTTCACACCAAAACACGTGGAATCGCTATGAGCTATGTTCCACCGGATCGATCCCTTAAGGGTCCAAAGTGAAAAATAGCTGCAAACTTCAACATGCTATTACCTAGATACCGTGACACTTAGAAACTTCTCATCTAATCCTACAAAAATTTATTGGACCCCTCTAGAAAAACCTCTCTCGATTTTGGCTATCTTGGACTGTTTTTCTCATGGCGACAGATTTTCACTTGATGGAAAAGGTGTCAAATTCAAGTTGTGCAAAGTTGCAAAGTGGTGCAACTTTCGCTCTGCAACTTGTGTGACCAAGCAGACTATTCCAACATGTTCGAATAGGTATTTTTATGCTAGGCATGGTCTTTTTTCACACCAAAACACATGGAATCGCTCTGAGCTATGTTCAATCGGATCGATCCCTTAAGGGTCCAAAATGCAAAATAGCTGCAAACTTCAACATGCTATCACTTCAATACCGTGACACTTAGAAACTTCTCATTTGATCCTACAAAAATGAATTAGATCCCTCTAGAAAAACCTCTCTCGGTTTTGGCTATCTTGGAGTGGTTTTCTCGTGGCGGAAGATTTTCACTTGATCAAAAAGGTGTCAAATTCAAGTTGTGCAAAGTTGCAAAGTGGTGCAACTTTCGCTCTATAACTCGTGTGACCAAGCGGACTATTCCAAAATATCTGAATAGGTATCTTTACACTAGGCATGGTCCTCTTTCATACTGAAACACGTGGAATCGCTCTGAGCTATGTTCCACCGGATCGATCCCTTAAGGGTCCAAAGTGCAAAATAGCTAAAAACTTCAGCATGTTATTACTTGGATACTGTGACACTTAGAAACTTTTTGTCTAATCCTACAGAAAGGTGTTGGACCCCTCTAGAAAAACCTCTCTCGATTTTGGCTATGTTGAAGTGGTTCTCTCGTTGCGACGGATTTTCACTTGATGGAAAAGGTGTCAAATTCAAGTTGTGCAAAGTTGCAAAGTGGTGAAACTTTCGCTCTGCAACTCATGTGACCAAGTGGACTATTCCAACACGTACAAATAGGTATTTTTACGCTAGACATGGTCCTCTTTCTCACTAAAACACGTGGAATCGCTCCGAGCTATGTTCCACCGGATTGATCCCTTAAGGGTCCAAAGTGCAAAATGGCTGCAAACTTCAGCATGCTATTACTCAAATAACGTGATGTTTAGAAACTTCTCATCTAATCCTATAGGATCATGTTGAGCCTGTCTACAAAAACCTCTCTTGGTTTTTGCTATCTCGGAGTGGTTTTCCAGTGGTGGCGGATTTTCACTTGATGGAAAAAGCATCAAATGCAAGCAATGCAAAGTTGCAGAGTGGTGCAACATTCATTCTGCAACTTGTGTGCCCAAGCAGACCATTCCAACACATCCAAATAGGTATGTTTACGCTAGGAATGGTCCTCTTTTTCAACGAAACATGTGGAATCGCTCTGAGCTATGTTCCACCGGATCAATCCCTTAGGTTGGAGGAGTCTTAAGTTGCAAATTTGTAAGTTGCTTAAAGCAACAAATTTGAAATGATATTGAATGGCCCACTTAGTACTCATTGCATCTAAGTGATGCCACAGAGGTGAGGCACTAGGCCTTCCCGGGAGGTCACCTATTCCAGTATACTCCAGCTCAAGTGCTTAACCATGAATTTTTTTCCCCAAGGTTAAGCCCACTTAGCTTGCAACCCCATTTGCAAAACCTTCAAAAAGTGTTGTACCTTATGAAACATTCATTATAGATCCCATTTAGCTCATCAATTGATAAGTAGGAGGTATTTTCTACAATGTGTCAAATTGTGATACTACTATCAGGATTCCATTGAGTAGTCATTTGTAGTATTAGATATAGCTCTAGCTTCTACAGTATTGCACATAATTGCAGATAGTTTCAAAGATCTAGATAACATCAATAGTTCACATTACTCAAGAAGGATGAACATCTTAAAAACATTTGTGGAAATCAGGACAAGTAACCTTCTTGTGGACTTAGGGTTGCAATATTTGATCTACAACATGTTCCACCATTTCTTCAGTAGGATCAGTAACACACATAATGAAGGTGTGTTTGTAGCCATGAAAGATTATGGTTTGAACTATCCAGGAGAGTGATGTTTTATCTTGACCAACCATATCTATACCATGGTTTGTTTGGAAACAAGGATTGGATCTCTCTTCATCGGCATATACATTATTCCTCGATGTGTTCACACCAGTGTTACAAGACTAGGACTTGCCTCAGACTGGACAAGTCATTTTTTGACTTGAAGTTGGGCTTGGAGCCCAGACTCAACAAATAGAAAAACCTAAGAAATTCAAAGATTTATAAGGATTTAAAACTTGTTTCATGCACCCTTTAATAAATAAACCTTAAAGACACAATAGCATCATAAAATATAAATTACTATGATCCCATACACAAACATACATCAATCACATAAGTATAAGCACAAATTTTAGCTAAAGGAAATAAGACATTTAGATATATAAATATTGTGATATTGCTATCAATATTCAATCATGTAGTTTGAAAAGTCAAACTCATTGGCCCATGATTCATCAGTAGTGGTTCACAAGAACACATCTCTCATGATAATGAATGGTTAATAAGGAGGAAGATAAATCTTCATACATTTCTTCTATCACAAATGAGATAAGTGTTTGGTTTCATGAAGGTCGTGAGACAACCATTAATGGGGAGTGGATACATGAAGAACTGATGGAGAATGATAATGGCTTCAGACCTGCTATAAAGGAAAAAAAAAATCCGTTTCAATGATGCAAGAGGTTTTTGGTTTCACTACCAAAATGAGCCTACAAATAATGCATGTGAAACTCCTTTTGACCTTGAGGGTGTACTTACTCCATCTCAAGGATCATGTATTGAGGACGAAATAGATCAATGCTAGGGCTAACCAATTAATAATTATACACATGAATAAGTCAAACATGTACATGTCAATAAGGGAAGTACAAGTACTCAAAACCATGTAAGCCTCAAAAAGTATACACACGAATACATAGTATACACAAATTAAAACAAATTATATGCACGAATACAAGGTATATGCATAAAAACATGTAAGCCACAAAGTATACACTCGAATGCACGTAAGTCACAAAGTATACATGTAAGTTGTAAAGTATACACTTGAATACACGTAACTCATATCTATTGAACCATCAATTTAGAATGCAAATATGGACAAGCATTGATAAAAGATATTTTTACTAACCAAATAGCCATGTAGGCATACATAAATATATGTCGATATAAGTATGAAATATATGTAAAAAATAGGCATATAGGCTTACGAGAATGCCATCTAGGCATACAATGTCAAATATGTCCAATAAAAAATATGTACAAAACTGCCATGTAGGCATACAACAAAGGACTCTGGAATCAAAAGTCATTGCTCTCCATGCGTAGGAAATAAAATCTTTCCCTTTCCTTTTCGCTCAGATGGTGATAGGTCTGTCACTCATTTTTTCTACGCTTGTGGAGTGCTCCTTCTACTCCTCCTAGGGTTTAGTTCGTGGTGAAGTTTTAATTGTTACAATAAGATGTAAAGACATGAATATATAGAAATTACATTATAAAAAATGATATATTTGACAAAATAATCACTTACAGCCATCTCATGATCTCTCTCCATGAGGGAAATATCCTCACACCCATGCTCAGGCGTGCTCAAGCCCTGTATAAACCATACAAATAGACAAAAACTACGTGAATCAATAATGGTTTGATTTTCACTAACTAACATCTATAACAACAAATGTAAATTAAAATTTACTAATTTGCCTCATACCTCTTCTGCAAGAGCCATCAAGGATTGTATAGTAGATGTCACACCAATATCCATTGCCCTCATCACATTTGGAGGTGTATCATCTCGCAACAACTGAAAATAAAACAACAAATTATTCAACGTAATCAACGATGTGCATGTATAAACTACACATATCTATTAAGTAATTGATTCATTAGTTAAAATATTTATTCTATTACCTGTGTGAAGGTTTGAGTAAATCCACTACCACTGGGAAGTGTTCCATCAAAACCTCCAATATTAGTCTGTTCAACATCCAAAATTGCATATTAAATCACCATTCGTAAAACAATGCCATTAATATGAAATAAAATTATAATTGTTTACTAGTTACATACCCTAGCAATAGGTGTACTGCAAAAATAGGTTGCTGGGGGGCTGGTGTATCTAGTCTCAACACTATGACCCTGCAATTTTATTAAAATCATAAAACATTTTTAGTTAATCTTGCATTTCAAAATTGAAATTTAATAAATTAAATTCAATGAACACATGCACTAAATTTTACCTGACTATCAATACCATATGCCTCATGCAAAATGTTAGTTGCCCTCTCCATCTCCATACCTGTAGATGGATCCTGCATACCAGTCTCTTGAGGGTCGGTGGGGTCATGTGAACAAGTAGCCCCGCAAGATTGGCACACATGTGTTCGAAGGCCACCACTAGAAGACTCCCCTAGATGATGTTGTAGAATAGGGCTAGTATGATGGATGACACTCTAGGTCAAAGTGTTGATTGCCTGCAATGTCTCTACGTTAGCACTTTCCTTCACAACGGAAGGCATAACAACGTGCCCATGAGGTGGCCTAGCAAGAGCTCGTCTACCTTGCCGCGTAGGATATGGCTGTGCACCAGGTCTATCCCGAGCTGACCCCCCACCTCTCCCCTGGAAATCCCTCATATCAAAATAATTTGGGATTTTGTTCAATATGAACTCATTGTATAGTTTCCTAAGGAAATATTGCGGAACCTCGCAATTGTTACACGGTGGGTAATCGAAGACCATGTACCACCTATCATAAAACCGCTCCTTCATCTATTGGTGGTGGCACCAATTGATAGGAAACCTCTTCGCATTGATGGTAGGATTTTGATTTGTGCGTGGGTCAGTGAATAATGAGCACAAATCACCTTTTGTAATTTTTAAATCTTTCACATCCTTGTATGATAGTTTATTTGCATAATAGTCCCTAGCCACCTCTCTCCTATCTTCCCATCCAGTTATTTGTTTGCTAATTGAATCTACATTTGTTAACATATCTTTCAATGAATTTTCTAGGGTCATTCTTTTTGTGGTTGAACCATTTGGATCACTCAACCTATTGATCAAATCCTCAATTTGTTTTTTGTTGTTCTCAATTTCACTCATTAAATTTTGTTGAGTGTTAGGAGGGGGTTGAGTGATTGGTGGAGGAGGTTGATGTTCTGGTTGATTTTGATCTTGAGGATTTGGTTGGTCTTCCTGTTGAGGATTTTGAGGGTTTGCAAGTTGATTTGCATCTCCTAAAAATTCAAACAAATAGATATCAAATTCAACCTAAAACTAACAAATTCAAAACAAAAACCATAGAATCCTTACCTCTTACAGCTCCTTGTCGTCATGGTGCCATCATTGTGTAGAAATATGGATTCGTGGTGAAGAAATTCTCCTCCTAGAACACGAGTGTGATATTCTAAGTTTTTTGGTCATGGGTGCAACAAAAAAACCAGTCGAAATGCAAATGAGAGATTTGCATTTGTTTTTTTTCTTTTAATAGTTGATAACACGAGCGCGTTATAACGCGCTCACGTTATGTCTTTTTAGTTGTAGCTACTGAGACCTTACCTAGGTTTAATGGAAGACATAACGTGAGCACGTTATAACGCACTTGCATTATGGTTTTCAACTTTTTTTTATAGGTTGTCCATGGAATTGCTACCCATTTCCATGCACCCGCCCATATGTTTAATCCTAGTAGAGTTCATTGAGATGTAGTTAAAAGATTCTTTAGATATATTAATAGAACCTCAAATTATTCATTGTGTTATCATAGTAATTTGACTAAAGATGAGATTTCCCTTGATATTCATGGTTATGTGGATTTAGACTGGGTAGGTGATGTTGATAGTAGATGATCCACTAGTGCTTATTTGTTTACTTTATTTGGTGGTGCAATTAGTTGGATGAGTAAGTGACATGTTGTGGTTCTTTTTTCTACTACTGGAGATGAGTATATGGAAACTAGCATACTTGTAAAGAAGCCATTTGGCTTAAGATATTGTGTTCAGATATTGGAATAAAACAAGGTGCAGTGACAATTTATTGTGACGATCAGAGTGTGATACATGTCTAGCTAAGAACCTGAAATTTCATGCTAGGACCAAGCACATTGATGTACAGTATCATTTTTTTAGAGATATGGTCAAATATGGTAGGGTGAAGTTGGTTAAAATAGAGAATTTGATGAATGTTGTTGATTCTTCAACTGAGCCTATGAGCTCAAAGAAGTTCAAGTGGTGTTCAAAGACTATGGGCCTTTTAGCCCCCAATAGTTAAGAGATGATATTTTTACACCCTCCTATTTCTCTTGCAAGGTGTTTGAAAAGTGGGAGATTTTTTGGAAAAATGTGTCTCAACCTTGCAATTACATAAGGTACTTTTTGATACATAAGCTAAATTTTATTCATATTTTATTATTGTAAATCTGGACCATTCATCATTAGGTCTCAGATCTGATGGTTGATATGTTATTGACTTGACTTTCCTTAGAAGGGAACCCTATTTTATAAGGGTGTTGTATTGAGACTATGTATTGTGATTGAAACCTAGGAAATAGGGGGTTATATCATTTGGGAGATGGAACCTAGGGGATTAGAACCTATTTCACTTAGTTTCACTCAAGGAAACCATAGAGATCTCAATCCAAGGATGGAATGAAGGAAAGAGATCTGATAAAGGTTGTCCTATAGTATGACTAAAGACTAAAAGGGGGTTCACCACCAAGCTAGATCTTGGAAAGACTAGTAACATGCAAAACCTAATGATAAAACCTAGTGAGATGAAAAATTCAAGTAAATGACCTAGAAATGAATGTTGAATTAGAATAGTAAACTAGAAAAGTATAGAGGTGCACCTAGAAAGTTGAAGAGGCTTGAATGAATTCCTAGAATCTTGAAAATTTTTGAATTTGATGCACACTGGGACTCATATGCCAAGATGGGCAATTTAGTCCCAGATCAGGGTTTTTGACAGAAACTTGAATCTAGAACTGTTGAATCAAATCAGTAGAATATGTCTAAAAAATGTGTATATTGGGACTCATACACCACAAGTTCCAATTTAGTCCTAGTATTAGGTTTTCTTCGAAAATATGATATCCTCTGATGACTTCTCGCAGCTTTCTTCCTTCCAAATCTCCAGATCTGAATCACTAAATTAAAACCTATAGGTGACTTTTTGTGATCTTTCAAGGTAAATGACAACTTTGACAACTTGAAAACCTTTCTTCAATCTTGATCTTCAATGGATATTCAGCCTAAATGACATAGATGTGCAATCACACATAAAAGAGAGGGGAAAATGTTGTTTTTTTAGGGGATAGGGGTTTTCCTTGTTCAAACCCTATTTTGGTAATCAAACCTTGAAATCAAATCAAATAGAAGGAAGGAATTATGAATGAACAAATAAGCTATGTTGCAACTCACCAAACCCTTGAATAAGACATTGCAATCTTGTATGTAATGGCTAGCATGAATGTGGATCTTGACTCTTGCTTGTGTGTTATGGATCTTGACTTGAATGCTTACTTGAATCATAAAACCCTACATCACATTTATCTTACTCAAAAACAAACATGATGCATGATGAATTGGACATGATGCTTAAATATTGAATAATGCTCCAAAACTATTGATAATCCCTCTTGAATTCTCATAAGATCACTTAAATTGCTAGGTCACTTGTTAACTTTTCTAGGAGAAAAATGAGTGAAATAACCTTGTATTTATACTTGTTTATGCCAAATTTCCCAAAATTACAACACTACAAGCCGACATCAGATCTAGGAGAATAAAATCCTGCCAAGAATTTGAATTTAAATTATGTCTAAGTTAAGTGGGACTCATACGCCAGTTGTGGAATATGAGTCCCATTAGGCTAAGCTTACAACAAATTTTCAAGAAAGGTTTATTTTTATGTCAAATTCAGATCTAGGCCCCGAAACCTAGGTGGGATCCATACGCCCAAGGTGGCATATGATTCTCAGATCACTAAATCTAGGCCATACAATACAAAATCACTAATTTCTTATTGGTCACTTGATACATGTCAAGATTATCCTCAAAAATATGCATTAATTAAGGCTTATGGATGCAAAATAAGGCATAAAGGAGCCTAATTTTAGCAGGGAGGGCCCAAAAAAGTGTGAAAATGTAAAGGGATACATTTTCCTACACTATGTTTAGCCCCCACTTTAGTGAGAGGAGGAACTCACTTCAAAATCACACTAAAGTAGATGAAACTCGCATCAAGAGGGGTCCTAATTTACCAACGCTAGTGAGATAGGATGACAACAATCAAGAGGGATGATCAAACCCCCAGGATCAAGATCCTATGGAAAACCAACATAAGCACAAAATAACACACATGAGAATAATATAAGGAGCAACAACAAGATACAAGCATAGACTACCAAAGACAAAGGGAAATAAAAGAAAAAACAAAAAGAGGGGTGCATCTAGATTCGATTGTTTGTCCCGCACGTTGTGGATCAGATGTAAGTTATTTGTCCAAGAAAGTTTACAAGTGGAACATGATGTCCACTATGTAGACCATTGCACATTCACAAGGGCTAGTGGAACCTTAGGCTATCTAGTAGGCGAGCTCCAACAAGACACATATGCATGTGGCTGGAATGTGCTCACATAGACAAGCAAGTGGCTATGGGAAAGTCATGCCTAAGTTCGGCTCCCATGCATACAACCATACCAAATCTATACCTCCTAATAACTTTGATAAAGCACCACACAACAATAAACTTTGAGCTTCATGAGGCAAGAAAAGATTCATATGTTTGATTCTCATGAACAAACAAGATTTCACCACAGGCAAGAAAAATGTATCATACTAAGTGGCCATATAACATAGATTGTAAATGCAAAAGTAGTGTAAGATATGTTCAAAGTATTTTTTAGAAAGGAAAAGCAACAGTACAAAAATGCTTTCCTAACGCTAAAACCACAGAGGAGACGTGCAAAGACCAGTTTTAAAACATTAAGACACTTAAGATGAACACATATAGGGTAACAAGAGTAATAGAAATAAAATGATTACAAAGATAACACCATATTTACGTGGGAAAACCCTTTCGGGAAAAAACCCACCACACCAAGAGAAGGACACCTTGTATTACAGTAAGCAAAAATTACATACAAAGTTATAGTCCTCACTCTTTGATAGTTAGCTCACAATAGCACTTGAGTTTTTCATGCACTCACTATTACAATGCTATTCCAGCAATACAATGAATACAAATTCATCAACCCTTTTCTCTGTATTCTAATTTTTCAAAACTGTTCGACTTGTAGTCAAGACCGACTATTACAAGTCTCCATCCAACGACCAATTAGGGTGCATTAAATTTCAGTTCTTCACCGACATGCCAAATCGATCTCGGATTGGATCCACCTGCAATCTTGCATCGAGCCACCCCCGCAATAAATTCGTTGCAGAGAAAATACTAAAATTCGGGCTTTGCCAACTGCCAAAAAATTGATCTCATATGACTGCATAATATATCGCTTTTCACCAATCCATCTTCCCGCAATAAATTTTGTTTTGCAACAACGATGCAAAAAACAACCAATAAATTGGCACCACATGTCGCATTGCTATTCGTTTCACCACTTGACCGAGAAGTGATCGATCAACTATCATCGAGCTCTAAAACCCCTTCGCCATCACTAACCATTTCATCACATTTCGGGTTGACAATAATCCGCTATCACTGAAACACCGACCACCAGCTCTATCGGGTCCCGCAAGCCACGTGTTCGCAACTCAAGTGGTTCTGGGGCATCCAGGAGGGAATCACCAAGATTCCCATGAGCTCGCCCGAAATGAGCTTATGAGGCTGCCACAAGTCCATCGCTCGCGCTCTCCACTTGGCCTACTTGGAAGCCGCTAGAGCTCCTTCAAGGAATCTCTAGTGGCATCCGCTAGATTCCCCAAGAAACTCCTGAGGCGCGGACAAGTGTGCATGGCCAAAAAACCCTTTGCATAAAACAACTTGTGGCCCACCATCTCTTCATTGCACTCACCTCTTTGACAAACCGTCACCCATCATGTGCATAGTCAATTCCGCTCAGCAAAAAGTTTTTCGGCTGTACTTGCTTTAGGATACCATGGAATGTGGCCAGCACTGTCAGCTGAATCTGATAGCAGCCATTGATGCAAAGCATCGACATATCAATGAGGCATAGCATTGCCTCCCGTCGATGGGTGATCGATCCGCTGATAAAGCCAAAGTCAACAAACATTCCACCAACTCCACGCCCATTGACCCATCGTTGTGACAACCCTCAGAGTCTCGCCGATCAAACTAAGTCTTAGTGACCAAAGGGTCAAGCCGACCAAATGAGAACACCGCGGTAAAGTGATAAGATCATAAATTCTTCAAGCATCTCTTAGAGGTCCAAGCCAGTAAATTGAGGCACATTTTCCAACAAGCTCCCACTTGACGAAGACTTACTCGCTTCCTCCAAACTTTGAATTTATTGATGATCATAGGCCCCAAGGCCCATCAAACCTGCACACCTTTTGAACTTGTCCGTGCTCACTGGCTTTGTCAATGCATCAGCAACATTCTTTCATGTATCCACCTTCTCTAAAGAAACCTTTCCATCCTCCACCACATCTCTCATGAAGTGATACTGCACATTGATATGTTTCGTCCTGGCATGGAAAGTTGGGATTTTTTCCAAACAAATAGCACTCTGACTATTACAGAAAATAGTAATCTTCCCTGCATCAAAACCAATATCAGAATACAAATGACTTAGCCAAAGAGCTTCTTTGCAGGCATGAGTAGTTGCCACATATTCTGCCTCTGTAGTGGACAGAGCAACTACAGCCTGTCACTTGCTCATCCAACTGATTGCACCACCATTTAACATGAAAGTATATCCACTGGTGGATCTTCTGCTGCCAATGTCCCTTGCCCAATCAGAATCCACATATCCACAAATGCTGAGAGTTCTCTATGATCCAACCAAATTTCTATGGTAACATAGAGCACATTTTGAGGTGCCTCTCAAATATCTAAACACTCTCTTTACAGCGTCCCAATGTGTCCTTCCTGGATTTTCCATAAATTGGTTGAGTACTCCCACTGCTTGGGCAATGTATGGCCTTGTATAGACCATCACATACATTAAACTACTAATAGAACTTGCATAAGGCACTCTGGTTATGTCCTCCATCTCGGTAGCATATTTTGGACAATCTTCAGCAGATAGCTTTGTTCCTTGCAAGACTGGAACAACTAGCTTCTTGCAGTCACTCATATCAATTCTCTCCAGAATAGTGTTGATGTACTTACTCTGGTTGACCCAAACCTTTCTTCCATTTTTGTCCCTGGTTATCTCCATCGCCAAAATATACCTTGTTGCACCTAGATCTTTCATTTCGAACTTTGCAAACAACTGAGACTTAAGATTAGAAATCATAGTCTTAATATTTCCTATGAACAAAATGTCATCCATGTATAGGGTAATAATAAGCACACGATCATTTTTAGATTTATAATACACACAATGATCAAATTTTGATCTCACAAATCCCATGGACAACACAAAAGTGTCAAACTTCTAGTACCACATTCTAGGAGATTGCTTCAAACCAAACAAAGATTTATTTAATTTGCAAACCAGGATTTCTTTACCTTTTTCAAGGAAGTGCTCAAACTGGGACATGTAAATTTCTTCTTCCAGCTCTCAATGGAGAAATGTTGTTTTCACATCCATCTGTTCAATCTCTAAGTCATAAGCAGTTGCAAGTGACAACAAAAATTTGATAGATGTTAGCTTAGCTATAGGGGAAAATATTTCTCCATAATCAATTCCCTCTACCTGGGAATACCCCTTTGCAACCAACCTTGCTTTATACTTCTCGGCATTGCCCTCAAGACTAGTCTTCCTCTTAAATACCCATTTACAACCAACAGACTTTCTTCCTTCAGGCAAAGGTACCGAATCCCATGTTTCATTCTTTTCCAATGATTCCATTTCTTCATTCATGGCTTCCAACTAGGCATTTGCATTAGGCATATTAATTGCTTCTTTAACAATCCTAGGCTCCTCAGTGCTAGTAATTAAATCATAGGCATAGTTTGAATCCAAAATGGAGAAACCATACCTATCAGGTTGTTTTTGACATGTAGAACTTCTCATTGGATGAGGTTGTGGTTCTTCATCTTTGAAACTCTCAAAGCTACTAGAGCTCTCCTCAGTTTTAGGTACACCATGCTATTCTCCCTGTTCTGGAGTTTGGGGAATCTCAACTACATCATTCTTATTTTCTCTTTCATTTGTCTCTAGCTGTGGAACAGCTGCTGAAGGTTTTAGCTCACGGAATATTACACTTCTATTGTACAAAGCCTTCTCAGTAACGAGGTTCCAAAGCTTACATATTCCTTCACACCAACGCCATAGCCGATGAAGGTACATTTAACAGCCTTGTTCTCTAGCTTAGATCTTTTCTTATTTGGCACATATGCAAATGCCTCACAACCAAAGACACAAACATGTCTCAAAGAGGGCTTCTTACCAGACCATGCTTCCAAAGGTGTCTTATCAACAAGAACAGAGAAAGGAGAACAATTTAACAGGTAACATGTTGTAGCCACAGCCTCAGCCCAAAAATTTTGCTCCAGACCAACACTGCTCAACATACTCCTTGCCTTTTCCATCAACGTCATGTTCAACCTTTCAGCATTTCCATTCTGTTGTGGAGTATAAGGTGTAGTTTTATGCCTTTTAATCCCATGGTCTTTTATAGTATCTATCAAAATCTGTAGAACAAAACTCACCGCCATTATCTATCCTCAATAAAAAAAAATTCCTTCTAGTCTGATTCTCTACCAATTTTTTAAACTCTTTAAAATAACTCAACACTTTTTATTTAATTTTAAGAAAGTATATAAATGCCCTTCTTGAGTAGTCATCAATAAAAGAAACATAATATCTAGACTTCGATAACGAAGGAACATTCACTAGACCAAACACATCAGAATGAATATAGTCCAGTACACCAAAAGATTTATGAGAACTAAAGGAAAAAGAAACACGTTGTTGCTTTCCATAAATGCAGTGTTCGTAGAAATTGAACTCAAGATTACAATCTACAAGCCCTTCAACAAGATTTTTATTTTTCAAGGTTTTTAAACATTTCTCACCTATGTGACCGAGTCTATGAAGCCACAACATGGTCTTCTTTGTAGCCATAGAAGCATCCTCATCCTTCTCTATAGGAGCAGCTTTGCTTGACTTTACAAAGACGTTGTTACATTGAACAAGACATGCATCCAACTTGTACAGAGTGCCAATACGAAAACCCTTAGCCAGCACCATAGCGCCTCTAGCCATCTTACATCCTTTACTTGAGAAAGAAAATTCTACACCAGCATCATTCAGCTTATTGACAGAAAGTAAGTTGCAAGCCAGACCTGGTATGTGCAGTACACCACCAATCCCTTTAATTCTATCATCAAGGAACTGTATCTTGACTCTTCTATGGCCAACAATCTCCAATGTTGAGTCACTTGCTAGGTACACCTTTCCACCATCATACTTCTCATACTTAGTGAACCATTCTCTATGAGACGTCATGTGAAAGGATGTGCCTGATTCAACCAACTAGACATCATCTGATACCTGAGTTGCCAAGGCTGCAATGAAAGCATCTGCATCACTCTAAGAAGAGTCATAGTCTAAAGATTTACTCTTATTCTTCTTCTTCTCCTTACAATCCTTTCGGATATGACCAGACTGCCCACAATTCTAGCATTTCACCTTGTAATTTTTACCAAGAGACTTTGATCTCCGTACAGATTTAGATTTGGACTTCTTGTCCTTCTTCTTGCCTTTCTCCTTTGATCTACCTCGAACAGCAAGGGCCTCTTTGGCCATCTCAGAAGACTTCCTCCACATCTCTTCAAACAATAGCGAAGCAACCACATCTTCCATCTTGAAAGTAGCAATCGTACTTCCAATAGCCATCACCAGATGATCCCAAGTGTCAGGTAACGAACATAACAAGAGCATGCAGTGATCCTCCTCCTCTATCTTTACACCCACAAATGCCAACTGAGAAACACTCATATTAAATGAGTTTAGATGGTCTGCAAGAGATGCACCTTCTTCCATCTTCAAGGAGTACAACTTCTTCCTCAGGAATAACTTATTTACTAGAGACTTTCCCTGATAAATATCGCCAAGCTTCTTCCATAACGAAGTTGCAAACTTCTCCTCATGGGAATTTAGGAGTACAGAATCGACAAGAAAAAGTCTTATCAAACCTCTCACTTTTCTATCTACGAGGTCCCATTCTTCTTGCTTCATACCTTGTGGCATAGTTCCATACACTGCTACCCAAAGGTCTCTATCCACTAACAGGTCTTCCACTTTGAGTTTTCACAACTCAAAGTTGCTGCCATTGAATTTCTCAATATCATCTCTTCTTGATGTACTCACCATCTTAGATAGAACTTGGTCCTAACTTTGCAACACTCCCACTAGAAAAATATTAGCACAAAAAACCAGCCCTGCGAACAAGGATAACACAACTAGCTAGGCTTTGATACCACTTGAAAGGAAAAGCAATAGTGCGCAAATGCTTTCCTAACACTAAAACCATAGAGGAGACATGCGTAGACCAGTTTTAAAACATTAAGACACTTAAGATGAACACATACAGGGTAACAAGAGTAACATAAATAAAATGATTACAAAGATAACACCATATTTACGTGGGAAAACCCTTTTGGGAAAAACCCACCACACCAAGAGAAAGACACCTTGTATTACAATAAGCAAAAATTACATACAAAGTTACAGTCCTCACTCTCTGATAGTTACCTCACAGAAGCACTTGAGTTTTTCATGCACTCATTGTTACAATGCTATTCCGACATATAGTGAATACAAACTCATCAACCCTTTTCTCTATATTCTTCTTTTTCAGAATTGTTCGACTTCTAGTCAAGACCAACTATTACAAGTCTCCATCCAATGACCAATTACGGTGCATTAAATTTCAGTTCTTCAATGACACACCAAATCAATCTCGGATCAGATCCACCTGCAATCCTACATCGAGCCACCCCCGCAATAAATTTATTGCAGAGAAAATAATAAAATTTGGGCTTTTCCAACCACCAAAAAACCAATCTCATATGACTGCATAATATATCACTTTTCACCAATCCAACTTCCGACAATAAATGTTGTTTTGCAACAACGGTGCAAAAAACAACCAATAAAAAATTGCCACATGTTGCACTGCTATTCTTTCCGCCACTTGACCGAGCAGTGATCGGCCAACTGTCATCAGGCTCTGAATCCCCTTCGCCATTGCTTACCATTTCATCACATTTATGGCTGACAATAATCCGCTATCACCGAAACATCGACCACCAGCTCTATCGAGTCCTACAAGCCACGTGTTCACTACTCAAGAGGTTCTGGGGCATCCAAGAGGGAATCGCCAAGATTCCCATGAGCCCACCCCAAATGAGCTTCTGAGGCTGTCATGTGTCCATCGCTCATGCTCTCCACTTGGCCTATGTGGAAGCCACTAGAGCTCCTTCGAGGAATCTATAGCAACATTCGCTAGATTCCCCAGGAAACTCCTGAGGCATAGACAAGTTTCCACAACCAGACAACTCTTCGCATAAAATAGCTCGGGTCCCACCATCTCTTCACTGCGCTCACCTCATTGACAAACCATCACATGTCATGTGCATAGTCAATTCTACTCAGCGAAAATGTTTTCGGCTATACCTGCTTTAGGATGCTGCAGAACGCGGCCAGCACCATCGAATGAATTTGATAGCAGTCATTGATGCAGAGCATCGACGAGGCATAGCATTGCCTCCCACTGATGGTGACCGATTTGTTGATAAAGCCAAAGTTAACAAACATTCTGACAACCCTTAGAGTCTCGTCGATCAGACTAAGTTTCCATGACCAAAGGCTCAAGCCGACCAAATGAGAACACCGCGGTAAAGCGATAAGAGCATAAATTCATCAAGCCTCTCTTAGAGGTCCAAGCCAATAAATTGAGGCACATTTTCCAATAGTTTTTCTTATTTCATGTAAGTTCTTAACTTAGGGAACATTGTGCCTAATTTCTCCAAGAGAGGACCAATCAAAGAATAGATGATTCACAACTTAGGTGATACAGTGTGTCACATCAATCCACTAAGAGGAATATAATATGCTAAGAGAGATCACGCTCTTGAAAGACATCACACCCAATGTCACCACAAAGCGAAAGATGCATCACATGAATTAAGAAGCTATAGTGTAGTAAAATGCATACGCTTGGATTTTCACACTTGTTTGGGTCCGCCTTGATTTATTTATCCTTCTTTATGGCTTAATTGGCCCTATTTTGTGTCCACAAGCCCTATGAATGGCATATTTTTCTAGTTAATCCTGACATTCTCCAATGCATAAATGATCTCCTAATGATTTTGATTGGTGTGTCCCTGATTTCTAGTTAGCACTAAAATGCCACTTAGGGCGTTTTTGTCCCCCTAGGGTCTTAGGACCCTAATTTTGAGGTATCTTAATTGGGCCCCTTTTTGGTGTCTATGCCACAAGTTTCATCACTTGGGACTAAGATGCCATCTAAGGTGTCTTTGTCCTCCTTGAGTCATTTTTTGATATTTAATTTCAAATTCTGGTGGGATTTAACCTCCTTCATTTAATGAATTCATATGTCAGATTGGTGTGATACAATTTTAGGATATTAAGCAAAGATAAGTATAAATACAAGGTTCATTCATTCATTTTCATCCTAGCAACTTGAGTATTCATTCCTAAGGAAAATTTATGAGATCAAGAGCATTCAAGAGAAATTCATCAAGCATTTGGATCCATCATCAAGATTCAAGCATCGTGTCAAAGGCTATTCTTTCATCATGTGTGTTTTTGTGCTAACATTTG
This sequence comes from Sequoiadendron giganteum, assembly GCA_007115665.2. NCBI lineage: Eukaryota > Viridiplantae > Streptophyta > Pinopsida > Cupressales > Cupressaceae > Sequoiadendron > Sequoiadendron giganteum. Next base: position 547,200,885 of record CM021109.1, read on the forward strand.
TGATGTAGGGTTTTTATTCAAGCAAGCAAGCAATTCAAGATCTATCAACCATTTCAAGATCCCTATCTATTGCAGCCATTTCACACAAGTTTTCTAACTTTAGAAAGGGTTTGGTGAGTTGTAGCATTGCATGTTGTTCATTCACCATTTCCTTCATCATTTCTATTTCATTTCAAGGTTTAATTACCAAACAAGGGGTTTGACCAAGGAAAAATATCATTCACTAATAATTAATAAGTTTTTCCATCTTGTCTATTTGTGTTTATAGATCTAGGTTGAAGACTTGAAGATCACTTGGAGTGAAAAGTTTTCAAAGTTGCAAAGTTGCATTGAAAAGTTGTCATCTTCATGGAAACTCGCCTATAGGTCAGATCTGATTATTTCAAAACCTGAGATCCAAATGTCCAAGCAAGTGCAAACCTGGGAGCTCAAGACCACATTTAGACTTTTCAAAAATGTAGAGTGGGACTAATATGCCATCTTGGGCATCTTAGTCCTCCCAAGCATATCTTCCAGAGATTCTTTCAGATCCGGTTCCGACATCCGAAGATTTTGTATTTGCCCCAAAAAATAGCAACAAAACTAATATGCCATCTTGGACGTCTTAGTCCTTCAAGTCATATTTTGAAAACTTCTTTGCATTTCTAGAATCCTCATTGCATCTCCAGACTTCCTAAGTACACATACCCTAACTTGGTGTTGCATATTTTCAATATTTGCATCTCTCATTTAGCTTATTTTAGGTTATTTTGCATATCACATTGTGTTTTCCAAGCATTTTCTTGGTGGTGAACGCCTTAAAGCTGAAAATAACCCCCTCCTAGGTCCTCCTAATTGTGAATTGGCTCACCTTGTGAGGTTGTTAGTCAATCCAATGAGGGTTCTTAGTACATAATTGAATGACCTAGATAGAATAGGAAGTTAACACCTCCCCTATTTTATCTACAGTTTAGAAGCCTACACAATGAAACATGAAATGTAAAAGAATAATGCCAATGTATGCCCCCACTTTACAGAAATTGCTAAACACCATGCTGTGAGAAATTACTCTAAAGTAGTAAATGATAAATGTTAATAATAATGAGGACATGAGAGCCTAATTGGAAATCCCTATGCCAAGTCATATGTTTCCAAATGAAGCTATGTCATGAAAAGGGGAGTGGTTTCTCCCAAAATGAAATCCCAAATATATAAGGGATCCATGGATTTGGGGTCAGTATGTCTTTGCTAAAATAATTTTATAAAGCTCAGAACTGTCATCATTCCCAAAATACTCATGGAATAGGAAGAATGATACAAAGAGAGCTAAAACAAAGAAAAATCCTTTGGTTCAACATGGAAGAGATGTAAATGTCTCGATGCCTTGCGTCATCCCCAAAAGGAAAACACAAGACAAAGAAAAATATTTTGTGTCAACATGGAAGAGACATGAATGTATTGACACCTTGTGTCATACCCAAAAGAAAAATATTTACGACATAGAGAAGAATGTAGATACAAATAGAGGAATTTCACAAAAAGAGAGAGAGACATCAAATAGAACAACACGAGGGATCACATTACACACATACAATAACACACATAACATAAAAAGGAAAATAATGTAAAAGAAGAAAAACTAGTGTGATGCATGTGAGTCAATCTATTAGCAGGTCATATGCATCCCAATCGTGTTCATCATATGTGTACAGAAGGAGGACAACTAGATAAAGGGACAATAACAAGTGTCGAACTAGGGTCATTACCAAGTTCAACACTCTTCTTAGGAGAACTATCATGTAAGCTCATAGAAGAGGAAAACAATGTATTCAATTCATTATTCACTTCTTCATCTATTTTAGAAACCTCATCATCATCATCCAAGTTAATCACAATGAGAGGTTGAATGATAATGTCTAAAGAAGTATTTAGCTCCTGTTGTGATATAGGATCTTGTTGTTGTGATAAGGAGGGAGACTCGTTGCATATTTGTTTAGTCAAGTTAAGATTTTGATTTTGTTTTTCACTTTCTTATTTTAACCTTCGAGAAGGAGCACAGAGTCTATGCCTATTCTCTCTAGCATTTTTGTTTCTTTTAGTCTGATTTTCAAGTTGCATTTGTGTAGGAGCGGGTCTATCAACCATACGCTTATTTTCTTCCCTAAGGAGAGGAATGGAAGGAACCATGGGAGATTGTTCAACCACTTTCTCTTTAGGTTTGTAAACTTGTTTTATCTTAGGAGGCATGACAGGATTGTTTTCGTTATCTCAAGTGGTCTTTTATAGGAGATAGGAAAAAGATCAGTATTAGGTTGTTCTTGGTTATTTGGAATGTCTTTAGGTTTGATCATGGTTTCTTCAAGGATGGTAGGCTCAATCATAGGTTCATGCATTTTTATGAGGGATAGTTTCTCTATGCATTTCACCTTGAACTTTTGATAAGATTTGAAAAAAAAGTCTTCACGAGGTTTAATAGGTTCCATAGGCTCGAGCCAAAATAAATCTAATGAAAAGTTCCCATAGGAAGATAAAGGATTAAAGACACTATGGTACACAATAAAGATTCTATTGTCAAAGGGAAACTTAAGAATTTATGCACAATCGACGGGACAACTTCCATGGAGCGTAGCCATGGATAACCAAGCTTCACACGAAATTAGTCTGATGTTGAGATGATGGAGAATGAGACATAATTTTTTTGGTCCTATTTGTAAAGGAAGGGTGATTGATCCCATCATAGGGCAAGCAAAACCATTATGCATCTTTATCCATGCTTTCAGTTTATCATATATTTCTTGATAGAGTGCATGTACAATTAAGAATTCTTTGCTGATCACATTCTCTCCATAGATGGGATCAACTAATATCCCATTAGTGGGCTTGTCATTGATTTTGTTGGCTATGTAAAGAGGACCATTAGGTGCATGTCTAATTATATATTTAGATGAGAAAGCAATGTCAAGAAGCTTTTTATTTTGGTCGTTACAAGGTTGAGTTTCAATTATTGCAACCAAACCTTTTTTTTATAGGATCTTATTCAATACTCCATAGGAATTTGTTCAAAAGTTTCCATAGGACCTTGTTCCAAAGTATCTATAGGACCTTGTTCAAAAGTATCCATAGGACCTTTTTCAATAGTATCCATGTTGTCATCATCCATGCCAACATTCATCACATCATTCTTCTTAGTTTCATTGGCTTTAACAAATGAAATTTTATGATTCGGCATAGGATTGGTAAAGATTTGTAAGTTTTGGTCAGGACGGGCAATAGACTTATTTCCTTGATCATTAACACCTCCAATTGAAATTCGACTAGAATCAATGAGGTCGTGCATGAGATGTTTGAGATGCTTACAGTGTTTCATGTTATGTCCATTTTTTTAGTGATAATGGAAATAGGAATTGGATCTAAAATTTAGAGGTAAAGGCTTATTCAGATCGATATTTTTAATAGGAGGCAAGGTGATCATTTTTTGTTCTAAAATTTGTGACATTGTGTTATGGAGGGCATCGGGTAAGGGAGTGAATTGCCTAGCCAGATCCCCAAATGAGAAAGGAGTTATCTTCCTTATAGAAGCCACTTGGGTATCAACATTTTGAGCTGGTTGAGGGGGGTTAAGTTGAAGGAAACCTTTATTTTGTTTCTTAAAAGGTTGATAATTGTTTTGATTTGCAGATTCAGACTTTTCAGGTTGGCTAGAGGTGGATTTTTTGTCACAACTACTAACTGAGTTTTGATAATCATGAAGGGCAGTGCACAAGTGTATGAAGGAAGGAAATTTCATCATGGTAAGATTATCTTGTATCTTAGTTTGCAAGCTCTCTATAAACATCCATTGAAGGTGAGGATTGGGAATTTTTACGTCGATTTGGGAATAATGTGATTGATAGCATGAAATGAAGTCAGTAACTTTTTCATCATATTTTTGCTTACATCTCATCGAACTGGCTATGGTAATCTTAGGAGTCATATGCACTTGGAAATGGTTTATAAATGCCTCAAAAATTTCACCGAATGAACAAATTGATTTATTTGCTAACGAGGAGAACCATTTTAAGGCGGTGTCTTTCAAGGATCAAGGGAAAAGCTTAGCCAAGAGCTTATCCTCAAGGATGAAATCACTACATAATGTGGTATAAGTAGGAACATGGGTAGAAGGATCTCCTTTCCCCCCATATTTCTTGAACCTAGGAATCTCTAGACCTTGTGAATCGGTGTTCTCAATATCTCTAAGGATAAGGGATTGCTTTTGACATAGTATGTAGGTTGGCCATTTTTATTTTGGTTTATAGTTGAAACTTGCTTCTAAAGGGATGAAACAGTTTGCAAAAGTTGATTTATGATGGCGTCATTGAGTATATTTTGAGATGGAGGTGAATATGGTGGAGGTGTATATTTGTTTGAGGGAACAATGAACGAAATGCTTATGGGAGGTAAAATGGTATGAGATATGACGTGTGATTCCACAAAGGTACTAGGAATGCTAGCAGAAATACCCAAGGTAGGAATGCCATTACTAGTAGGTTGCATTGTTGTTGTAATGTGAGAGTTAGTATAGGTAGGAATAGAGGCAATGTTTGTGGGAGGAGGAATTTGAATTCCTCCTTGGATTTGGACATTGTTCGAAGGTAAAGCACAACTAGTGGTTGAGGTAAGATTTTTTCCAAAAAATTGAACTATGTTATGCACAAGGTCAACTTTGTATTCACTTTTAATAATGCAATGTATGTTATCTATGGTAGGGATAGCGGTGGTTGAAATGTTTTTAGTGATTACTTGATGTTGTAGGTTTGCTAAATCTTCATAGATTTGGATTATGTTTGATTGCGAAATAGTAGCAACAATTTTTTCAACACTTTCCATACTACTTGAAGGCAAAGAGTTGTTAAGGGCATGGTTCATACCTAGTGAACTAATGTCAACACTAGTATTAAAGAGCTAGATAACCCAAGATCCATGACGATTGTTCTATTGTGGGATGACATGAGTCTTGCGTCTCACTATAGTATTAGCAATAGGACACCAAGTTGTAAAGCTCATGCAAGACAAATCTAATGAAAAAAAGATAATGCTATACTTTGATTCAAATGAAATTAAGCTAGATGCAATGAAATGAATGAAATAGAAAATTTGCAAATTGAAACACATAAACAGAGTTTTAAATGCTGGAAAGTACAGTTTAAAATCTGAAATGCAACTAAATCACTTAGGTGGCATATGAGTCACAATAAAAAAAAATTAGGGATTTAAATGCTAATAAAAAGTCAACACAAAATACCCAAAAATTAGGAAAAATCACCTAGAGGGGCATATGAGTCCCAAAATAGGGTTTTTACACAAATTTCAAAAAATTATGAGTGATTATTATGTTTTTTGGTCTGAATGATTCCTATACTAAGTGTAATTATAGATTTCAATTGATTTTCAATGACAAAAGAGGCAAAAAAGCAACCTATACGCACTTTCACTAATGCAATATTTTGAAACCCTATATGCAAATTAAATACTGCAACACCTAATGAAAAGTTAATGAAAGCTATATATAGGACTATGATGCACTCCAAATCATAAGGTGTTCTAAAGGCTAGGTTCACCAAAACAAAACCTAGGAAATAGGGGGCTCTATCTTTTGGGAGATGGAACCTAGGGGTTTAGGACCTATTTCACTTAGTTTCACTCAAGGAAACTATAGAGATCTCAATCCCTGGATGGAATAAAGGAAAGAGATCTACTAAAGGTTGTCCTAGGTTGTGATTAAAGACTAAAAGGGGGTTCAACACCAAGCTAGAGCTTGGAAAGACTAGTAACATGCAAAACCTAATGATAAAACCTAGTGATATGCAAAACTCAAGTAAATGACCTAGAAATGAATGCAAATTAGAACAATAAACTAGAAAAGTACAGAGGTGCACCTAGAAATTTGAAGAGGCTTGAATGAAGTCTTGGAATCCTAAAAATGTTGACTTTAATGCACACTGGGACTCATACGCTAGGATGGGCGATTTAGTCCTAGATCAAGGATTCTGATAGAAACTAGAATATGGAATTGTTGAATCAGGATTTGTAGAAAATGTCTAAAAATGTGTTTATTGGGACTCATACACCATAAGTTGTGATTCAGTCCTGATATTAGGGTTTCTTTGAAACTCTGATATCCTCTGATGACTTCCTATAGCTTTCTTCTTGCCAAATCTCCAGATCTGAATCACTAAATTGTAACCTATAGTTGACTTTTTGTGATCTTGCAAGGTAAATGACAACTTTGACAACTTGACAACCTTTCTCCAATATTTATCTTCAATGGATCTTCAACCTAAACCACCCAGATATGCAATCACACATAAAAGAGAGGGAAAAATGTTGTTTTTTTAGTGGTAATCCAACTTTGAAATGAAATAAAATAGAAGGAAAGAATGATGAATGAACAAATGAGCTATGTTGCAGCTCACAAAACCCTTGATTTTTTTGTAATTAATATTTAATTGCACTAGCATAAGTTTACTTAGTCATTATATTTAATCCATTCCTAGGTTGCATTATTAGGAAAATCATTGATAATGGGATCGTTCTCCTTTCCATGTATATAGGAGATAAGATTCCTTCTAGAATATCATCTAGAACTTATCTCAATCAGTTCATCATTCCCTAGGTAGTTAGTTAGGGTTTACATGTTATCACAAGTTTTTAGATCAAGACACATGGAAACATCTTAATACATCTTGTATCTCACTCATACCTATATATTTAGGGCATTTGTATATTGTATTATATCAATTTATCATAATAGAATCTCATTGCAAGCCTGAGTTGCAACACTTTCTTATTTGTGTGGGTGGAGCTCTTCTTTCTTAAGATCTTGTGAATTTTGGCCAACTTCATCAAAATTCATGTGCATCCATTTTCTCAACATGGTATCAAAGCACAAGCCATACGAGAATCCATCTCTCTTCAAAAATTTAGGCTACAAAGTTCATCATCAAGGAAAGGCATATTTTCATTATAGGCTAGTTGTCTACTTCCAAGGAGCAATTGATTTCTGGAACAGATTAAGTCCAATATGACCTCGCCATTGTCTTCAGAAGGCCTGAAAACCTAAGGATTGGCTCCCAAATTTTCAAAATCAGAGATCTTTTCTCAGAGGCCATTAGAGGTTATCATCACTGATTGGATCACCGTATGATCCATACAGATTGCACAAAATATCCCATCAGTAAGAATTTGAGGCAAAAAAGTTTTAGTCGCAGGCTCTTTCAAAAACTTTATCGGGAAATTTTTTTATTATAGTTTGGAAAAAATATATTTGGGCTCAATTATTTTCTATATTTTGTAGAAAATAATTGTAAGGGTTCTATTTTATTTCACCGTTGACATTTTATTCAGGCTTGATTTATCAAATCTATGGCATAAAATATTGTGGTCAAGATCCCTTTTGTTGGCATTATCGGTTTTTTGTGATCGCTATACATTAAAGTTTTTTTGATTTTTTTATTGTCATTAGACAATATTAAAAAAATAAAATAATTGACTTTTTTCGGCCCACTTTATAAACTCCAAAATATGCAAACATACATTTTCTTGGCCGGATATATTTTTTTACAAAAGGAAGTACTCTTCGCTAGCCTATTTCTCAACTTGTTGCTATTGGTCTCTAAGAAATCTACCGAAGTACTTGTCATCGATCGCATTAAAGGGGTCCCTCTTTTTGCAGCTATCTACCATCCTCTCTTCGTTGTTATCCCATCTATTGCCTATGAAGTCTTTCTAATAGCTGCTAAATCCTTCATCGACGTTCTTTGTGTTGTGCCCGCCAGTCAAAGTCCTTCACCAACCGTCTTATTCATCCAGTCAGTCCACTAAAACTCCATCATGGACTTTATTACTGGTGTCAAATCATAGTAAAAAGTCCCATCGACGCTCGCTTGTCTGGTAAGAATCTACAAATTCTTTGTTGGTTGACAACAAATTTATAATTACGCCGAAGGTGTGTCCCTATTTGAGCTTTTGAAGATCAATTTTCCCTTCAACGGTTTAAAAGCACCGATAGGGCTTGGTTGATAGTGTGGTCAATGCCAGCCGTCGATTGTTTAAAGCAGCCAGATTGAACATTCCTATCGTCATGTCTGCAAATGAATTAAACCTTGCCTTTATGAGAAAGGTGAGCTAACTTGAGAGATTGACGGCATAGGGTTTCTGTAGAGGCATGCCAAATGATGCAATGCATTGCAACTGTACACGTACAACCCCACTGGCCGAGAGTAAGTGAAGAGTAGGCTGGCCCTATTTTCAGGAGCAATCCAAGCAGTGGTGCCCCTCAGTAAATACAGGAGTTTCATTGTGAAAGAATAGTCAATCTCCATAAACCAGTGAAATTAAAAAGTAATATTCTCCAAAATATCAATCGCAACTCCCATAATGAAATCTGGATAAGTATGTCGTATCTATTACTCAACCTTTAGTAGATCTGCAACATCTATTGAAGCAAAAAAAAATCCTATACAAACAAACAACTACAAATTATGCACAAACAGAAATGGTAGAAAAATGACATTTTAACTTTAAAAATGTCTCTCCTTAATCTACAAAGCACGTAATTTTTTTACCTAGATAGTCTGTGTGAGACACATATAAAGCCCAAATCCCATTGCACTCTCATTCCTTGAAGGAGGAAAGACACACGAAGATTAAAGATTACAGTGATAACACGAGATAAATAGATGAAGTTTGGGAGAACCCTAAAGAGAAAACTATGTACATATCAATTGAGTGTGACACGAGAGAGACATCTTTTTTTACAGTTGGTCAATCGTTGTGTGAATAAAGTGGAAAAAAAATCACTGATAAAGTGGGAAAAAAGAATCTAAATGAAACTCGATGAAATCAAACGGCTTCACTTGTTTCCACCACCCTTTCAACATAGGGCTTTTCTCTATAGCCACAACCATCAACCCCTTTATCTTCGCTAACCTGTCCATTGTATTTTCCTACAGTCGAGAACATCCAGAATCCGTAATTACAATAAGTGAACTCAAACACTCAAAATCACCAGAGGGGCTTTATCTACAAAGCACAAATGCAATACACCAAAAATCTGCCGTGCAGTGAAATAAAACAATTAAATCCTTAAAGGCTTTCAAATAGAAGTTTTTAAAATTTGTGGAATGCTTTTTTGGTTTGTCGTCGAATTTGACTCTTGTTAACTCCAACTATCATGCTTATACTAAATTTGTGAATGTTTTCTACTGTCAACCTTATCTGCTCCTCTATGAGCTTCTATTCAAATGAAGAAGCCATTTCCTGCTTGATTTCAATCAATTTTTCTAAGTATGAGGATTCGGGAGGAGCTTGCAACTATGTAGGATTTGTAACTAATGCAAGTTGTAGCTAAGCTGGTTTCCCAAGCAGGAAGAAGCATGAGAGGAAGTTGCTATGCATGAGTAGATTTGCAAAACCCTCAGTGGAATGCCCATTTTGCAGATTGAAGTGAATTCCTGAAAAAATGCAAGAAGAATGCAAAAAACCATCTGGGTTCAACTGGGAAAGAAAAAACCATTTGTAATAAGTTTTGTCTTGCCATTTGTTCGTAAGCATGTATGAAAAATGTGGAAGCAAAGACAAGACACGTGAACTATCCCCAGAATGCCACACAAAAAATAAATTTGAGCTCATCCAAGCAGAAAATATTAATAATAAATTTGAGGTTTTAACGTTTATGAGATGGAGAATATTATAAAAATTCTAGTTTTGTAATATTAAAGTGGGAATATGTAAACAGTATTATGTGATGTTTAAATTATTTAAATTGATAAAAAAAAATTAAAAACATTCATCCTGGCTGGTATTGATCCTTCATTCCTCCAATTTGGTGAGCTGCAGCATGAAAATATGGTTTCGACGAGGGTTTTAGAATATGTTTATTAAAATGAAAATTACGGCCAAGATCCTAAAGCACATTTAGGTTTTAACATTTTCACATCTTTTATCCTACGTAGTTAGGTATATATTAGCATAAATAATAAATAATGGAAATTTAATATAATAAAAAATAAAATTTAAAATATATATTTATTTATTATTACTATATATATATATTCTCAAAAAAAATTATATATATATATCATCTTTATAATTATTAATTATTATATTCTTATTCAATACAACTAATAATTAGTATACTATATATTAATAATATTGAAATATTCTTATTTAATACAAAATAAAATAAATAATATAATAATAATAATAAAAGAAAATTATAAACGACTTTAAAAGCATTTTCTAAATTCAAAAAATAAGAATTTGATTTCAAAAAAAAACCAAATTCTCTCCCTAATTGACCTTCCACAACTCTTCGGCGTACCCATTGCACACAAAGGTGCCATTGCTAGTAATTAAAAATCTTGTATTAAGGTTTATGCTGACCATGATTGTTTTCAAAGTCTTAAAAAAGCTAACCTTTTTTTTTGTAAATTTACATTGAGGTCGTATCAAGGACTGAGCGCTAAGTTTGGAGGGGCTTATTTTTTTTCCCTGGGTGCTAATTTTTTTTCACCTATTTAGCCTACAACCCTAACTGGACATTTTTTTTTAGGGGCATAATTTCTCACCAGGATATCAAAAATCGCCAACCAAGATACTGTTGGAAAGAGGATTCAGAGAAATATCTAGTGGTGCCATCTATTTTGCTACTATAAATATCTATATTCAACTGAAGTCAACCCTCCATTTTGGACTCAAAAGCCAATATCTTCTCATCAGATTGTCAAAATTCGGTGCTTCCAGTAGCATTCAGATGATATTTCAAAGATTTTTTCATCAGTCTGGTCACTTCTTTTAGTTTCAGCTTATTGGAATTTTGTAATTTGGTATATTTTCTTGATTCCTCGGACATCCTGAAGATTGAAGAAGAATTTTTTGATTTGGGAGGCATCTTCTTAGTTGCATATCATCTTTGGAAGTTTTTATTTGCTGTTGAAGGTCAATATCTTTGTTATATTGGAGATTTGTCACAATTTGTTATGGGATAAATTCAAGTCATCCTTCACTGATCATGTTGGGAAAGGAAAACTATAGACAATGGAGAGATTGCATCATTAACCATCTATAGTCACTTCATTTTTTGTCACATTTGTATGGTTGGGTTCCCCCTCGTAATGATTGTATCCAAAATTTTGATTGGAATTATCGAAGGTATGATGTTCTAAGGGTTATTGAATTGCATGTTGTTGATGATGAGTTTGAAAGATATTGATCATTGTAACTATTCTCACATTCTTTGGATTAAGATTTGGGAGCTATATGGAGATCCTAATACTCCACCATTCCCCGATGATCTTGTTTCAAAATTTTATTTGCCTCTTGATTCTTTAGATTAGGTAGCCCATGATGATATTGTTGTGCAGGAGGTTGATTGTTTGGAATGCCTTGAATCTTCCGAAGAGGTTGAAAAGGTTTCTTCAGATATTCCTTCTTTTCCATCAGATACTATTGGTATCCCTTCACATTCAGTGATTCCTTGTCCATATGCATTGATTGAGGCTTCCATTATCCATCAGGACACATTCAATTTTCCAAACTTGATAGCATAGGATGGCTTTGTTTCAGGTATTGCTGACTTGGCTACTCTATAGGTTTGGAGGACATTCATGAGGGGATATCTCTTTGCTATTTATATTCTACTTTGGAGAGTTTTCTTGAGTCTCCTCATCCTTTTTTCTCAACCTTGCTTGAGTATCTAAATACTATCTTGGAGGCATTTGGTTTCTCTTCATAGATTTCATGTATCAGACTTCTTCCCTCCCACTTCATTCTGGAATTAGAGTTTCTTTAACATCCACCATTGGATTGGCTTCAATATTCTCTCGGTGGTTTTGAGGACACTTCATTGTGGGGGGAAATCCAATATCCATCTATTCCTTCAATGGAAGGATCATTGTATTGCATTCTTTGGATCTTTTTCAACATCAATTTTTGTATAGTCCTGATTTGTCACCTTCTTCATTGATTGGGCATGTACCTATTTTGATTATGGCATCTTCATCCTCCATGTGCAAGGAGACACATGAGAATTTTCTAGATACATCTTCATCATTCACATTCATCCTACCTTCCTTCAATTCCTATCCAGAATGGGAAGATTCCCTATATTTGCAATTGGTTTTGTTTCTTCTGAAAGGGAGACACATTGTTTGTTGACATTGGATCATGTTTTGTTCTACAAGCACTTACCATTTTTATAGGTGATCACATGTTCTAGGGGGGATACCTAGTCTCTCTCTTTCCCTCCTATAGGGGGGATATTGATTGTATTGTATTCATGTGACAAATGGTGTACTTCGGGGGTATTATGGAGTCCTCCATCCTTCCTCACTTATCTACATTTCATCTCCTTTTTGGAGAGGGGTTTTCTTCCCACTAGGTTTTCCAATTTGCTTTGTTTTTGGGAGATTAGTTTCATTCTCATTCTCATTTGTAAATGGGTACCTAAAATGGCCATCATTTTGTCAGGACCCATCATCCATTGCATAATCATTGCATTTTCATTGCATTCCTAAGTTACACTTATGGGGGGTGTTGGTGTAATTAATATTTAATTACACTAACATAAGTTTACTTAGGCAATATATTCAATTAATTCTTAGGTTGCATTATTAGGAAAATAATTAATAATGGGGTCATTCCCCTTTCCATTTATTTAGGAGATAAGATTCTTTCTAGAATATCATCTAGAACTTATCTCAATCAGTTCATCATTCTCAAGATAGTTAGTTAGGGTTTACATGTTGTCACACGTTGTTAGATCAAAACACATGGAAACATCTTAATGCATCTTGTATATCACTCATGCCTACATATTCATGGAATTTGTACATTGTATTACATCAATTTCTCACAATATAATCTTATTGCAAGCCTAAGTTGCAACACTTTCTTGTTTATGTGGGTGGAGCTCTTCTTAGTTAAGATCTTGTGAAGTTTGGCCAGCTTCATCAGAATTCATGTGCATCCATTTTCTCAACATGAATAAGATGTTGCAATCTTGTATGTAATGACTAGCATGAATGTGGATCTTGAATCTTGCTTCTGTGTTATGGATCTTGACTTGAATGCTTGCTTGAATCATAAAACCCTACATCACAAATGTTACCTCAAAAACAAACATGGTGCATGATGACTTGGACATGATGCTTAAATCTTGAATAATGCTCCAAAATTCTTGATAATAACTCTTGAATGCTCTTACTTGAATTTTCATAAGATATCTTAAATTGCTAGGTCACTTGTAAACTTTTCTAGGAGAAAAATGAGAAAAATAACCTTGTATTTATACTTGTTTATGTCATATTTCCAAAAAATACAACACTGTGTACAAGCTAACATTAGATCTAGGAGAATAAAATATCGCTAAGAATTTGAATTTAAATTAGGTCTAAGCTAAGGGAGACTCCTATGCCAACCCCTTAGGCTAAGCTTAGGACACATTTTTCAAGAAAGGTTTAATTTTATGTCAAATTCAAATCTAGGCCCCAAAATCTAGGTGGGACCCATACACCCAAGGTGGTGTATGACTCCCAAATCACTAAATCTAGGTCATACAATCCAAAATCACTAATTTGTGATTGGTCACTTGATACATGTTGAGATTATCCTCAAAAAGATGCATTAATTAAGGCTTGTGGATGTAAAATAAGGCCAAATAAGGCATAAATAAGCCTAATTTTATCATGGAGGGTCCAAAAAAGTGTGAAAATATAAAGGGATACATTTTCCTACACTAAATTGATGTATTATGAGAGTGTGATAGTGATCATGTTGCCTTTGGACCTCTAGTTGGCGATACTCCTATGAAAAGCTTGCTCTCCAATTATATTGTAATCTTTGTGATTTCTAAATAATATATTGGGAAAAATTTACAGTGTGGGGTTTTTCTCTTGAAAGGGTTGTCCCTATGTAAATCACCATGTTATGGTATGCATGATATTTATGTTTATTTTTGTTAAGTTTCTGTAACTATTGAAAAGATTTGTAAAGTTTTGCATTATCCTCCTCTCAAGATTAGTGTAGGAATTTGTTCCACTACCTTAGCTTCCTTACATTATCCACCCAAGCTTATTTACCAACCAATCCCAACACGATATAAAAAATGAGCAGTTCAATAATAGATGGTCTATAGATTCACTATTTGTTTTGCACATAACATACTAATGCAAACCAACTATCCTAACAGACTTGATACTGTAGCTAGTTAGGATTCGTCGATGCAAATCCATCCATGTGAATGCACAAGCCTTTGGTAGCACCCATTTACTCCAACACAACTTCTTTGGCCAATAGCTTTCCACCATACATCTCTAAATCTGATATCGAAGTTTTGTCAAATATCTCCTTGATTTGGGACCATACCAAATAATTATTTTTGGTTCCTTGTTCAAGTTGATTGGTCTTCCAACAACTTAATCATTTAATTTCTCCTTTACATTTTCTTCAACTGTGAGACATTGAATTCAATCCATGTATATCCTATCTTTTCGTCCATGCAAACATAGTCCTTCACCGTCCTCCCAATAGATTACTTTAAATTTTTCATGCAATCATGAAGCTCAGATGATTCATTTAGTGACTTATGGCCCCCATTAATCTAAGAAAAATTAGTTTTTATGGAGCTTGTCTATTGATTCTAGTTAATTTTTCAGATTTAGGTTAAATTAGGTTTTATAAACCCTAATCTTTTGAAGTTTAAATTTAAGGTTGATGAGGGTGAAATGTGTCCTTATTTTTATCTTTTATTTACCCTTTACCCTTTCATTTCTATAGGATCTTTTGTTGTTCCTATCACTATTTGTTAATGAAGTAAGGATATTTAATAAAATGCAAAGAAAAGATAAAAACTTGTAAATCTATCAAAACCTTCAATTATTTAGTGATTATCTTAGTGACTATGGTAGTAGGGGGTAATTATATGGATGGAACATGAGAGCAAGAGGAGCATTGATGGAATGAAGACAAGGTTGCTTATGAGTTATGTGTCACTTTTGATTAAGTTCGGTTTAAATTGTTAATTTGTTTTGGAATGATATTAAAGTCTGTAATATATTTCTAAGTAGCTTTTAAGGTTGTTGGCCATATGCCACAATAACCTAAATGTTCATATGCTTTTTTATTAGAATTAACTATAAAATTAACGGTTCATAATCCCTATAAATATGTATGTCAAGACTTGAATTGATGATTGGTAATATACAGTTATAAGCTATAGTTCTAGTTTGAAAAGATTGTGATTTAAAATATCATTTGTATGAATATTGAGTAGCATGGAATAAGCTTCCATTTTATCACTAGACAATTGGAGAAGGCAGATCCCACTTCCTTGATTGCCTTGTGAATTACATTCTAGTATTAGTGTGTTGTGTGGTAATAAGATTCTTTAGTTTAAATATGTTTTTAATCCTTAATCATTGTGCTAATTCAAAGTTATTTAGTGTACTATTAATTATTATGTTGGAATAATTGAGTGTGGTGTTAATTAGTGTGTTTATGGTTATAGGTGAATCCAACATAGCATATTATCTTCTAATGTGTATCATTCAACATGCTTGTTGTTCTTAGTTTAATATTATAATCGGTGTTAATCAGTGTGTTCATCGATAAATGAGAATTTAGTTTAACATATTACATTTCAATTCTATTACTTATTTATCTTCTATCAATTCATTTTCAGTGTAGAAGCTTTAATTCTATTTTACTATTTGATTTTAATCTACCTTTGTTACAAACTCTTCCTGGCACAAGTTCCTATCACACAGTATCAAATTAGGAAGTCTATAAACTAGATTTTTGAATAAATACAGGTCACACATAGTTGTATCCATCCACACTTAGCTTGCTAGGTTCATCCCTTAGGCAAACAACCCCAATATCTTTTACAATTTCACGACTCTCAGATTGAAAATTAAGGAATATACCGAGGAAACCTCCATGAAATTCCCAAGGATTGATTTAAACACATTTTCCAATTAGCTATAATTACAAGGATATTTTTCCCCTAAATTTCACCCATAGTTTAATCCAATCAAAGGTAAATTTTGAAAACATAAAAAATTAGAATTGAAAAGATAAACCGAAGATTTTAGAGCTCAAGAAAAATAAAAACTTATTGAAGAGAAGAGTGCAGAAGACTAAGTCTCAGTGAAAAAAATTATTTTCAATTTTTAGAAAGTGTAAGTCCCTTTGTGATTACTAACAATATCACATCAATTTCACTGATTTATCCAAGTCACAGTCAAGACCTAACTACTAGAACCTTTGGGTTAGATTATTTTGAGTGATCAAATAAGATTTCCTTTCAAGAGAGGATAGGATACCTAGTGTATTGTATTTTGTGTTGGAGAGTTTAAAAATACACATCAACACAATCCAATTTATGATGATCATTGTCTTTCAAATTCAACTTTGTGGGATGAGTACTTGATAGGTTTTTTTTTTTCCCATATTGTAGATTTTCTAGAAAAACTTCAGGATATCCAATTCCTCTTTGATGACCATTACAACACAACTATTGTCACATCATCATTGCCTTTGGATATTTTTGTACATGATTTTATAATTGGTCTCGTTTTTTCATCTTCTTTGATTGCCCTTATTTTTTTGTGGCATACTCTAGTGGAGACACTTGATGAGTTTTCAAACAAACACATTATGAGCCTTCTTTCCTCATCTCTCTTCTTGGAGTTAGATTTTCTTCTATATAGACCATTGGACTTGTTTCTTCCCAAGATAATGAATATTGTTTGTAGGCACTAGATTATATTTTGTCTTCAAGAATTCACCATTGGAACAAGACTTACTTCATTATGGGGGAGATCTATAGTCTAAATTTTTCTCTCCTATGAGTAGCTATTGATTATATATTTGTGATGGATCTCATCCTTCAAGGGTATTTTTTGAGTTATCCATCCATCACTTGTACATGTTTGTTGCATTTTTTCTCTCTTTTGGAGAGGATTTTTTCCCCACTTGATTTTTCCCCTTTCTCCATTTGTGAGAGATACTTTGTACATGGGTACCTATCATGGCCTAATATCCAAGAACCATCATGTATGCATCTTTTCATCCATACATTTATTTATTTGTCCCTATGTTATACTTAAGAGGGTTTTGGTGTGAAGAAGGTGTATTACCTAATTAGTTCACCATATGGTTCATATTTACACATGTTCACATGTAAATTTTACTTAGGGTGTTAGAAATCTTTCTAGAATTCTCTAGTGCACATGTGATCTTATCCTTTAGTTGTTTCATGACACGGGATCAAGACACTTATCACAATATTATCTTTTCCTATCTCTCAGCCTTGTCTATATAAGCAATGCCACATATGTATATTATGTAGTATCTTTGATATGTTCAATCATAAAAAAAATTGCATAGTAATCAAGCAATTATTTTTCTTGTTCCTCTCTTGTGGATGTTAATGTTTGGTTTTGTAGGTGATCTTAGGAGGTTGAGTCCATTGGTGACTCTTACAACTCTTTGACTAATATAGAGATCATATCTTCTTTCACAAAAATATTTAATTTTTTATTTGACACATTAATTAACACAAAATATTAAAGACAGGTGAAGCCACAATAGTTGTTTACAATTCTAGTGAGGAAGGAAAACTCACAAAAAATGTGATTTTGGGGGTTTGTACAAACCTGCTAGTTCGAGCGAACCCATAAGTGGTTCGCACGAACTAGGATTCAAGTGAACCCATTTGAATCTTGCACACCAAAAAAAAAAAGTTGCATTCGGAAGGGTGGTTCGTACGAACCCCCCTTATCCCTCATTCCCCCCTTGAAACACAAAAAAAACCTAATTTTTTTCACTTTGGAGCTCGGTTTGAGCATGAAAATGGTGGAGACTTCACAAACCCAACTGGAATCACATAGTCCTCAAAACGAGCTATCCAATAAATATAATTTTAATATGTTTTGGTTTTATTATACATTTTTTTTTTAGTTTTATTAAACATAGGTTTTTCATCAAAAATGAAGGTCTTTGTTCTACACATGTGGAAAAATGGCAGATTATCAAAAAAAATTGAAAAATATGAGTGCACCAGATATTGAAGTCCTTGATCCAACAAAAAAAAAATGAATTTTGATATATACAAAAAACGTTACGCGTTATACGGTCGCGCTCTATCTAAATTGTAATTGGTTTGACTTTGAAACTTGATTGAAGAAAAAATATTCAATAAAAAACTATTTAACCAAGTGGAAGCACTAGATATGAGAGTTAAAAATCTAAATTCGAAAGAATTAGAATTTTATCCTTCATGGAGGAAAAATTATGTGTTATACGGTGTGTGTCACTTTTTAAAAATGATATTTTCTGAAAAAAAACCAATTTTTGTGGGAGATGGAAAAAGAAGTGCAATCTAATTCCAAAAATTTTGAAAAAAATATTTTTAGAATCTATAGACAAAATGTGATAAGACTCTAGTTTTCATCATCTTCAAATTCCTCACGGTTTAGCCGCTATAGGTGCCCGAATGTGAAGATTTAGTTAAAAATAATAATTTCAGTGTCCAGTTTGGCCAAAAATTGTAAACCACTATTGTGGGATCACCCAAACATAAGTGGATGCTATTTCTATATTTCTTATCCATTTTATTCTAGTCCTATAAACATAGACATATTTTTTATGAATAATATATTATATTCCATTGATCTTTCTCCACCAAGAGGTCTTTAAGCTTCAATTTCCATAATTTAAAATTTTGATCACTAAATCTCTCAATATTAAATTTTGATGTGCTATCTATAAATTCAACAACATGATCCATAAATCCTCACAAAATTATCAAAATATCTCACTACAACTAGGAACACACATAATAAGAAAAGGTGTCCCATTTATTCCACCAAAGAAACGCTTGGAATAAACACTAAATGTACAACATAAGTTGTGGACAAACATAATCTCTTATCCAAATTTAGATTAATATTGTTAATCCAAATACTAAAAACTTTATATGTATAAAATTAGATTATGTAATCCAAATTTAGCTATGTTGTCTCAATTCAAATTGAAAATTTTATGGAAGAAAATGAAATCATACACAAGTTATAATATACACTAGATACACTAGTTTTAACCTAGGAATCCCTTTTTAAGAAAAAAGAAAAGAAAAAAGAGAGTGAAAACTTATTGTATTTATATGTGAATACAAAATATAAATATAACACAATCTCCTTATTCTACCTTTCTCAATCAGTACACACTTCACAACCTCGTCAACCTATTTCGTCTATACCATATATTAGTTGTAGACCCAATTCATTTTCCTAGAATCCTAATTATCTCAAATTGAGTACACAATTCACGATCTCATCAATCTATTTCATCTATACCATATATTAGTTGTAGACCAAAGTCATTTTCTTGGAATCCTAATCAACTCAATACTATAACTAATCATAGAATATGAACTATTCAATAATCATACAATAATTTTACCATGATGTTAACTTATCAAATGCTACTCCCACAATACATCTCCAAACAAACAAATTATGCATTGAAATATAGATACTTCTATAGTGAGTTAATTATTATTGACTAAACACCTAAATAGTAAAACTTGTCTTCTTGTAGTACCACCAAGACCAAATTCATGGCTTGAAGTAGTAGAAACATCACTCTTATGAGTTTCAACAATGCAAAGCACCTTTTATAAAATCTACATGTCCTACAGGATTCACTTAATAAACCAATGATATGACATGTACTTTTTTAGGTTACTAATAGGGCGGGTGCATGGAAATGGGTAGCCATTTCGTGGACACCTTTCAAAAAAACTTTTGAAAATCCATAACACGAGCATGTTATAACACGCTCACGTTATGGCTTATTGTGCCAAGCTTGAGGCTCGGTAACAACAAACCAATAACACGAGCATGTTATAACGCGCTCGCGTTAATGCTTGTTAAAAGCAAAAAAAAAAAAGTGAAAACCTGTCATTGTTATTTCGACTATTTTTTTCTTGTAGCCGCGGCCAAAACTCCCATATTTTTGTGCTCAAGTTCTAGGAGGAGCAATTCAAAAAATTTATTCACCAACAATTTCTATTTCTTCACAACGATGGCGCCACGACAAGGAGGAGGTGTGAGAGGTAAGGATTCTGTGGTTTTTGTTTTGAATTAGGTAGTTTTAGGTTGAATTTGTTGGTTTTAGGTTGAATTTGATATATATTTGTTTGAATTTTTAGGAGATGCAAATCAACCTGCAAACCCTCAAGATCCTCAATAGGAAGACCAACCAAATCCTCAAGATCAAAATCAACCACAACAACAACCTCCTCCACCAATCACTCAACCCCCTCCTAGCACTCAACAAAATTTAATGAGTGAAATTAAGAACAACAAAAAACAAATTGAGGATTTGATCAGTAGGTTGAGTGATCCAAATGGTTCAACCACAGAAAGAATGACCCTAGCAAATTCATTGAAAGATATGTTGAAAAATGTAGATTCAATTAGCAAACAAATAACTCGATGGCAAGATAGGAGGCAAGGAACTAGGGATTATTATGCAAATAAACTATCATACAAAGATGTAAAGGATTTAAAAATTAAAAAGGGTGATTTGTGCTCATTATTCACCAACCCACGCACAAATCAAAATATTACCCTTAATGCAAAGAGGTTTCCTATCCATTGGTGCCACCACCAATAGATTAGGGACTAGTTTTATGATAGGTGGTACATGGTCTTTGATTACCCACCATGCAACGATTGTGAGATCCTGCAATATTTCCTTAGGAAACTATACAGTGAGTTCATATTGAACAAAATCCTAGATTATTTTGATATGAGGGATTTCCAGGGGAGAGGTGGGGGGTCATCTCAAGATAGACCCGGTGCACAACCAGATCCTATGCGACAAGGTAGACGAGCTCTCACTAGGCCACCTCATGAGCACATTGTTATGCCTTCCATCGCAAAGGAAAGTGCTGACGTAGAGACATTGTAGGTGATCAGCACTTTGACCCAGAGTGTCATCCATCATACTAGCCCTATTCTACAGTGCCATCCAGGGGAGTCTTCGAGTGGTGGCCTTCGAACACATGTGTGTCAATCTTGCGGAGCTACTTTTTCATATGACCCCACCGACACTTAGGAGATTGGTACGCAGGATCCATTTGCAACTATGGAGATGGAGAGGGCAGCTGACATTTTGCATGAGGCATATGGCATTGATAGTTAGGTAAAAGTTAGTGCATGTTCATTGAATTTAATTTATTAAATTTAGATTTTGAAATGCAAGATTAACTAAAAATGTTTAATGATTTTAATAAAATTGCAAGGTCACAGTGTTGAGATTGGATACACCAGCCCCCCACCAACTTATTTCTGCAGTACACCTATTGTTGGGGTATCTAACTAGTAAACAATTATAAATTTATTGCATGTTAATAGCATTGTTTTATGAATGGTAATTTAATATGTGATTTTGGATGTTGAACAGACTAATATTGGAGGTTTTGATGGAACATTTCCCAGTGGCGGTGGATTTACTCAAACCTACAAGGAGGTAATAGAATAAAGAGTTTAACTAATGAATCAAGTACTTAATAGATTTGTGTAGTTTATATGCACATCGTTGATTACGTTGAATATATTGTTGTTTTATTTTCAAATATTGCAAGCCGAAACACCTACAAATGTGACGAGGGCAATGGATATTGGTGTGTCATCTGCTATACAATCCTCGATGGCTCTAATAGGAGAGGTATGAGGAAAATTATTAAATTTACATTTACATTTGTTGTTATAGATGTTAGTTAGTGAAAAATCAAACCATTATTGATTCACGTAGTTTAATTTCTATTTGTATGGTTTAAACAGGGCTTGAGCACACCTACGCATGGGCGTGAGAATATTTCCCTCATGGAGAGAGATCATGAGATGGCGGTAAGTGATTATTTTGTCAAATATATCATTTTTTATAATGTAATTTCTATATATTCATGTCTTTACTTCTTATTGTAACAATTAAAACTTCACCATGAACTAAACCCTAGGAGGATCAGGAGGAGCACTCCTCAAGTGCAGCAAAAATGAGTGACAGACCTATCACCATCCGATCAAAAAGTAAACCTGGAAAGAATTTATTTCCAGGGCATGGAGAGCAATGACTTTTGATTCCAGAGCCCTTTGTTGTATGCCTACATGGTAGTTTTGTACATATTTTTATTGGACATATTTGACATTGTATGCCTATATGGGATTCTCGTAAGCCTATATGGTTATTTTGTACATATATTTCATACTTATATCGACATATATTGATGTATGCCTACATGGCTATTTGGTTAATACAAATATCTTGTATCGATGCCTGTCCATATTTGCATTCTAAATTGATGGTTCAATAGATATGGGTTACATGTATTCAAGTGTATACTTTACAACTTACGTGTATACTTTTTGACTTACGTGCGTTCAAATGTATACTTTGTGGCTTAGGTGTTTTCATGCATATACCTTATATTCATGCATATACTTTGTATTAATTTGTGTATACTATGTATTCGTGTGTATACTTTTTGAGGATTAAATGTTTTTGAGTACTTGTGCTTCCCTTATTGACATGTACATGCTTGAATTATTCACGTGTAATTATTAATTGGTTATCCCTAGCATTAATCATTGTTGTCCTTCATAATTTGTCTTGAGTATTAATTGATTGATGCTAAACAACTTTATCTAAAAGAAAAAACATGTTTACAATTGGCATTCCATGAAATGATTCATAAAAATATTCCAATATGTTCTTGATGCGTCACTATTGAAATATTTATATGTCAACTTTTGCCAATATTATTTCTTGTATACAAAATGGACTTGGGAGAAAGCAAGTTATAATTTATAATACAAATAAGAAATTGACTCAACGTTGTCCTAGATCCCCGAATAGGTCTATTTAACAAAGCAAAATGCTCTCAATCACTCTTTAAATTGCAAAGCACCATTGGTGATGCAGAGTGGCTCAGCCAAGTTGTGATTTGACACAGCTTCTCTCAAATATGTGCACTAAGACTCCAACATTTACTTGACTCAACGATAAGAACTCTCCTATTCCTTTATGGTTTTTCACCAAACCACCTCCAAAAGAAAGCCACCTCAGCCCTCTTTCAATCCATGTCAGCCTTGGGACCATACAGGAAAGTTGTAGGTCGTACCAAGTATGGGATCAGCAAGTTTGTATCAAAAATCTAAAAAATAGAGAACAGTGTGAATAATTCTTATTAGATCTTCTCCAAAAGTTCATCAACAACCTCCATTCAAGACTCTCAAGGCTTTACATAGTGTTTTACACCCTTCTCTAACTGATCCATGCCCTCAACTAACTAAAAACCAACTTTCAAAACAAGTAACCATTGCATTTCAAATTTGTTGCTTTAATCAACTTACAAATTTGCAACTTTAGACTCCTCCAGCCTAATGAGTACATCTAATGACCTCTAAGCCAACACAAATGGCTTAAAAATAGCCTTATTACATCGACAAAACTCCATTCTTTCACAATCATATACAAATTCACAAATTTTCCTTCAAAGGCTACAAAGACAACTTCTAGTGCAAGATTGAAATTTTCACATTTTTTATCACTAGACCCAAAAGTCACCCTAAAACATACCTAATGGTCTTAATTGACCTTATTCAAGACAAAGCATGCTCAAAATACCCACAACAACCTATTGACCAACCTATTCACCATCAGATAATCACTAAAACCACTAAACTAGACCTTCTTCATCAAATGGAGAAACAAGGTGCTCTGCACCAATGACCATACACTTTTTGTGTGGAATACTCAGACTTCTCAACTGTTGTTTGTATGTTTCTCTTTTGTAGTGTTTTGTATGCCATCATAAGGGATCAAGTCGATTGAACGCAAGTCAGATCAATTCCACATGTTTGGGTGCGAAAGAGGACCATGCCTAGCATAAACCTACCTATTGGGACGTGTTGGAGCAGTTAGTTTGGTCACACGAATTGCAAAATGAAAGTTGCACCACTTTACAACTTTGCATAACTTGAATTTGACAATTTTTCCATCAAGTGAAAATCCATCGCCACGGGAAAACCACTCAGAGATAGCCAAAACTAAAAGAGGTTTTTGTAGAGGGGCCCAACATGATTTTGTAGGATCAGATGAGAAGTTTCTAAGCATCATGGTATCCGATTAATAGCATGTTGAAGTTCACAGCCATTTTGCACTTTGGACCCTAAAGGGATCGATCCTGTGGAACGTAGCTCAAAGTGATTCCGCATGTTTTGGTGTGAAAGAGGACCATGCCTAGCATAAACATACCTATTGGATGAATTGGAACAATCTGATTGGTCACACGAGTTGCAAACCGAAAGTTGCACCACTTTGCAACTTTGCACAGCTTGAATTTGACACTTTTTCCATCAAGTGAAAATCCGCCGCCATGGAAAAACCACTCCAAGATAGCCAAAACTGAGAGAGGTTTTTGTAGAGGGGCCTAACTTGATCTTGTTGGATTATATGAGAAGTTCATAAGCATTACAGTAACCGAATAATAGCATGTTGAAGTTTGCAGCCATTTTGCACTTTGGACCCTTAACGGATCGATCCAGTGGAACGTAGCTCAGAGCGATTCCGCGTGTTTGGGTGAAAAAGAGGACCATGCCTAGCGTAAACATACCTATTCAGATGCATTGGAATAGTCTATTTGGTCACACGAGTTGCAGAACAAAAGTTGTACCACTTTGCACTACTTGCATTTGATGCTTTTTCCATCAACTGAAAATTCGCCGCCACGGGAAAACAAGTTCGAGATAGCCAAAACCGAGAGTGGTTTTTGTAGAGGGGCCCAACGCGATCCTATAAGATTAGATGAGAAGTTTCTAAGTGTCACGGTGTCTGATTAATAACATGTTGAAGTTTACAGCCATTTTACACTTTGGACCCTTAAGGGATCAATCCGGTGGAACGTAGCTCAGAGCGATTCCACATGTTTTGGTGCGAAAAAAGACCATGCCTAGCATAAACATAATTATTCAAACGCATTGGAGCAGTTAGTTTGGTCACACGAGTTGCAGAGCGAAATTTACACCCACTTTGCAACTTTGCACAGCTTGAATTTGACACTTTTTCCATCAAGTGAAAATCTGCCGCCATGAGAAAACCACTCTGAGATAGCCAAAACCGAGAGAGTTTTTTTGTAGAGGGGCCCAATGCGATCTTGTAGGATCAAACGATAATTTTCTAAGTGTCACGATATCCGAGTAATAGCATGCTGAAGTTTGCAGTCATTTTGCACTTTGGACCCTTAAGGGATCGATCCAATGGAACATAGCTCGGAGCGATTCCACATGTTTCAATGTGAAAGAGGACCATGCCTAGCGTAAACATACCTATTTGGATGTGTTGGAACAGTCCACTTGATCACATGAGTTGTAGAGCGAAATTTGCACCACTTTGCAGCTTTGCACAGCTTGAATTTGACACTTTTTCCATCAAGTGAAAATCTGCCGCCATGGGAAAACCACTCTAGGATAGCCAAAACTGAGATAGCTTTTTGTAGAGGGGCCCAACACAATCCTATAGGATCATATGAGAAATTTCTAAGCATCATGGTATCCGAGTAATAGAATAATGAAGTTTTCATCCATTTTGCACTTTAGACCGTTAAGGGATCAATCCGATGGAACGTAGCTCGGAGTGATTCCGCGTGCTTCGGTGCGAAAGAAGACCATTCCTAGTATAAACATACCTATTTGGACATTTTGGAACAGCCCGCTTGGTAACACAAGTTGCAGAACAGAAGTTGCACCACTTGGCACTACTTGCATTTGATGTTTTTTCCATCAAGTGAAAATTCATCGCCATGGGAAAAC
Source organism: Sequoiadendron giganteum (assembly GCA_007115665.2). Lineage (NCBI taxonomy): Eukaryota > Viridiplantae > Streptophyta > Pinopsida > Cupressales > Cupressaceae > Sequoiadendron > Sequoiadendron giganteum. Next base: position 547,226,783 of record CM021109.1, read on the forward strand.
CACTCCGAGATAGCCAAAACCGAGAGAGGTTTTTGTAGAGGGCCCCAACATGATCTTGCAGGATCAGAAAATAAGTTTCTAAGCATCACGGTATCCGAGTAATAGCATGTTGAAGTTTGCAGCCATTTTGCACTTTGGACCCTTAAGGGATCGATCTGGTGGAACGTAGCTCGGAGCGATTCTGCATGTTTCAGTGCGAAACAAGACCATGCCTAGCATAAACATACCTATTCAAACATTTTGGAGTATTTATTTTGGTCACACGAGTTGCAGAGCGAAAGTTGCACCACTTTGCAACTTTGCACAGCTTGAATTTGACACTTTTTCCATCAAGTGAAAATCCGCCGCCACGGGAAAACCACTCTGAGATAGCCAATACCGAGAGAGGTTTTTCTAGAGGGGCCCAACATGATCCTATTGGACTAGATGAGAAATTTCTAAGTGAAATGGAATAATTTTTATGGGGTTTGTGTTGCTGCCCCTTTAGATTTTGATGGAAAAGGGCATGAAAAATGAGGTTTCACCCTAGGGTTTGATAAAATATTGCATGTAGAGGTTGGGTGATTGTTTTTTCAATTTTTGCAGGTTATTTTAAGAAGGTCTAAGGTGGTGGCATGTTTTGGTAAGGTTTGGAACCATTCCTTTCAATAAACCCTCCTTATACTGGCATAAAATAAGGGTTTTGGTTTGGCATGGTGGAGTGAGTTTGTCCTAAGATAAATTGCGGATCTGAGGGTTCGGATACATGATAATTGCTGCCTTAACAAGTTAAGGGGGTTCTTGAATGTTTAAAGGTATGTTCATTTGTAAATTAGGCCTAGTTAGCCTAATGAGGACAACGAAGAAGGTCATTTTTGATGCACATGTTCCAAGATAGTCACTGTTGATTTTGAAGTATGTGTTGTAACTCAATAATAGCTATCTAGATCAGTCATTTGAGAATATTTCCTCAAAACACCACTTGGAACCACTCTTTTCACTTGAAATTCATCATAAAACCCATTAGCAGCAACTCCACCTTTGTTTCTTGATATCCCCTACACAAATAAACACACACACACACCTAAAACATCCTAATTCGACCTTACATGCTTTATATCACTTCTCTAATAATGAGTTAGATACGTTGGGGTAGTTGAGTTTGAAGGGAAATAAGATAAATATCATGTAAGTTACAATCATAATGAGTGTAATGGCATTGTGAGTCTTTGATAAGTTTGTGGTGCAGGAGCACCTTGACAATCTATGCTTCCATTTTGAAATTTGATTCAATTTTGGGTATCTCCATGTTGTAAGAGGGTCATTAAAGAAATTTTCCATGTATGGGAATCATTAGGAGGTTTAATGTTTAAGTCCTATGTGTATTTTGTAAAGTTGTCACTATTTGCAAAAGTTGCACAAATACAAAATTGTGAAAAGTTACAAAAACTATGAAATAGGGAAGGTGAAAAGTCATATGGGCTTATTTTCATTTGGAGGCACTTGGAAGTTGATAAGACATGTATTTAATTCCTTTATAAGGCCTCATGTACGTTTGGAAATTTGTGGGTGATTGAATATCTGATTTTGAATGAATAAACACACTATTTTTTTGTATTTTCTTTAGAATTTCACTATTTCATGCTATTGTACGAATTTTTACGAGAAGGAATGCTTGGTTTGATGTTTGTAAGTGTTGTCACACTCAATCACCTCCCACATACAATTTTTTTCATGCATTTTTCTTAACGTTTGAGTCATATATTGCAATTTTTCTCTAAAACTGTCAAACCCTCTGTTAGGGTAAACAATGAACTTGAGAAATTGTGTTTCTCCCATTCTACTCAGTGAAAGTTCTCAATTTCGGTTTAAAAACTCCTTATGGCATGTAATTTCATATTTCAAAGGTTACCAATCATATGGCGAGGACTAAGGTGTGAAGAAAAGAATTTTTCTTGACTGTAAAACTGTGTTCAGACTAGTAAAATAGGGAATTGTGAAGCTTAGAGCTTAAGGTTTATGGAAATGTGTTTGGAAATGAACTTCTAATGGACTTATAAGCTTTGGTAGGTAAAATTAAATTTATTTTATGTATTGGTTATGATGTTTTGGTGTTGGGGGTAGCAAAACCAATAACCCATGTTTGCACTAAGGCTTAGTTAGGCTTATTCTCAGACTGAAACAACTAGTTTACAAGCATTTTCTCTGAAGGACTTAATATCCATCTTGTATTATGTTTTGTATGAGGGAAATGGGTGTCCAAAATGAGTATCATAGTATGAATTTTGTACATGGTTTGGGAGATACATGTGACAGTTTGCAGATGCTTGGCTACTAGTAATGTGGACAGTCAACAAAGGAATTGAGTTTGTGTGTAAGGGCAGACTTTTGAAAGGTTTAATTTTTGTTGTACTAACTCAAAGAAATATTTCTTAAGAAAATAATGGTTTGGTTGTGCCTTAAGAATTATAGTTTGTGTTTGTAAACAATGGTGCCATTATGGAAGATTTAAGACAACTTGTGAATGACATAATCATTGGTTGATGTTTTGAGGAACCTAGTTGATTGTAATCAGTTATTTTCAATATTTCCAAGGTGTTTTGAAGGTCCAAACTATAACCACCTGTTAACTACCAACCTATAACCACTTGTTAACTACCAGAGACCTTCATTTGTCTTAAAAATTGCTAACATTGACAACTTTTTCTAAATAAGCAACATTATGCAAAAAATTTGTCCAAGACACCTAAGACCACTCAAACACCTTTATTTCATCCCTAATACAACTTCTAGACTCTTTTCTTACACTTCCATTTACAATTTGAATAATTTTCCTTCAAAGATTATATGGCAAAATTGACAATTTTTTGAAGCAAGAGTGCATACTTGCACATTTGATCACCAAACTCACAAAATCCCTAAATACATGAAATATTGGTATATTTTGACCTTATTTTCAATAAAATCTATGACAAAGCATCTAAAAACTCTTGAACTCACCCAAAGACCTTAAGACATATTGTCACCAAAGTAGATTTCGAAACATGGTTGTAGGTGCCCCTGCACCACGGGTTTTGAATGTACTACAAGGGGAACCATGCTCAAAGGATGAATTTTGGTGAGATATTTGGAATGTGTATTTGGTTTATTTCAATCAATAACATTCTGATTATAGTGTCTTGGATTTCTAGATAAAGGTTGGTAGTTACCTTCCATGATTTTTTGTTATTTTGCCATGTAAGTTGCAGCATTGAGTTCTTGAATTAGTGAATCATGAACGAATTGAATGGTTCTGAGTTTCTAATCAGCTTTATGCTATGTTACAATCAATTTTATGATGGTTAATCTATTTTTTGAGTCTAAAAATGAGTTGAAACCAAGTTCTAATGTTTTGTGGAAATGTGAAATCAAGTGAAATTGAAGGATTTTGATGAAAAGATGATTGAGTTTTTTTTGTTGATCTTCTTCAATTTAGGTTAGGGTCAGAAGTACCCTTGATGATTTGTGGATCCTAGAAGAATCACTACATCAAGTTTAAAATGGTAATTGGCAAGTGTATATAATTGTGTAATTTAAAATGTGCATTGACAACGTAAGGTTATAATGACAAACAAAAATGAAAGCAAGCCATAATAGAATGAAAGAAAATGTGTAAAGACTTCACATACCTAAAAAACCAGACTTTCAAATGGAGGAGTTCAACCCAATTATGTAGCCTTAGCTTCTTCTTTCTTCAAACTCAACAACAATTTGACTTGTTCAAAAGCCTGTTCCCCTCCAAACTTCAATTGTATATCAGTTTTCAATGGAATTCAAACTTCAATTGATATTATATGTCTTTCAACATGGAAACTTTGCTATTTCATGCAAAGGTGGTAGAAAGATCATGGAAAAGGTGATGGAATGTGAAAAACATGCTTGCACACTTCAAAACATCATCAAAAAGCTACTTTTTTGTCGGAGCATGTACAAAACTAGGAGAATATGCAGATTGTGGGCCTTGACATCACGGGCATATTGAGTTTTTTTACCTTTTTTAGTGGAATAAAAAATGCACTTACGTTATAACGTGAGCTCGTTATTTCTTCCTAAAACGGTAACATCTCTACTTCTTCAAAACATGCACACATTACATGAAATATGGTTTTCTCAATATATTTATTTTCTCCCTCTTTGTCTATACCCTCTATCCTAATTCTATATCTCTCCCCTACACCCTTATAGTAGAGGAGATAGAGGTGAGTGTGTGTGTGTGTGAGAGAGAGAGAGAGAGGGAGAGTGGGAGTGTGGGAGAGAAATAGGGAGAGAGGGAGGGAGAGAGAGAGAGAGAGAGATGGGGAGAGCAGGAGAAAGA